>MU666035.1:0-55601 GCA_026770625.1 Nicotiana glauca | reverse complement strand
CGACCCCGATACCTATAAAAACAATAATTTCTTAGTTTCCTTTAATTCTTTGAAACTAACTTAACAATTTTTATGAAAAATTCCATTACTCGTGCTAGGGACCTCAGAATTCGATTCCGGGAACACGCCCAGGTCCCATATTTTTTTGCGGACCCTCAGAAATTGCCGGATCGCGATTCCGGGTCCGTTTTCCCAAAATGTTGACCGAAGTCA
This sequence comes from Nicotiana glauca, assembly GCA_026770625.1. Lineage (NCBI taxonomy): Eukaryota > Viridiplantae > Streptophyta > Magnoliopsida > Solanales > Solanaceae > Nicotiana > Nicotiana glauca. The sequence goes on along the minus strand of MU666035.1, from coordinate 55,388 downwards.
AACTTGGCCTTTTTGAAGATATGAAATGAAGCGAATGAGCTTATTCTTGCACGAAATTCTTCTAACTTCCGAACCACCCGCCCCGTAAGTCGTAATTCAACTAAAGCAAATGCGAAAATGATTATTTAAGGGAACGGGGTTCGAGAATGCAAAACGACCAGTCGGGTCGTTACATACAACATGTACTAATAACTAGACTAACCAACTAACTAATGGCAACTCACTTACTATTCCACTAACTACATTCGCTAACTACTTTACAAGGAATGAATGGAATACAATGAGCTATCTCAACATCCCCCCCCACCCTCAAGTTGGAGGTGAGGGGTTTACTGCCTACTTGCCAAGGAGTGTGGAATGCTTGATCCTTATCAAGGACTTGGTAAGAAAGTCTTCTAATTGGTTATTAGTGGAAATGTGGTATAGAAAAATTAATCATTCCTGCAGGTGGTCTTGTACAAAGTGGCAGTCCACTTCAATGTATTTCGTACGCTCATGAAATACAGGATTCTTTGCTATGTGTAGGGCAGCTTGGCTGTCACAAAATATAGGAATATGCAAGGATAGAGGAACAATTAGTTCATTGAGAAGCCTGGAAGGCCAAACAAGCTCTCTAACAACCATTCTAGCTGACCTCTGCTCAGCTTCTGCAGAAGATAAAGAGATAATGGACTGCTTCTTTGATTTCTAGCTAATAGGGTTGTCCCCAAGTAGTACAATATATCCACTAACTGATTTTCTAAATTGGGGACAGGTTGCCCAATCGAATCACAAAAAGCTTCGATTGTGTAGTTTGCATTATTAGTAAGAAAAATTCCCAAGGTTAGGCCACTTTTGATATGCAGCCTTCAAATGTGGCTCCCTAGGACTATGCATCAATTTACTGAGATGTTGTACACTATAAGTAATGTCTAGCCTAGTGTTAGTGAGAAAGTTGAGCTTCCCAATCAACTTCCTGTAGTAATAAGGGTCTATTATCAAGGCTCATTCTTCAGCTTTCAGCTTCACAAATGAATCCATAGGAGAAGTCACAAGATGAAAATCTATACAGCCAAATTCTTTCAAAAGATCCACAGTGAAATTCTTTTATGACATCAACACTCATTTGTCTGTGTATTGGACCTCTAAGCCTAGGAAGTAGTGAAACCTCCCGAGATCTTTTATCTATGTTGTGCAGAAAGTATTTCATGGACTCAATCTCTTGTAAGTGAGTACATGTGACAAGAACATCATCTACATATACAACCACAAACATTATTAATACTTCAGCCGTCTTATAAAGAAAAGAGTAGTCAAGCATTGAATGAGTGTACACCTTAGAACATAATGCTTCAGTTAGTTTCTCATACCACTGCATGCTTGCTTGTTTGAGTCCATACAAGTACTTGTTTAATTTGCACTCCAAGCATGGTCGCTCCACAACCAGCCCTGGTGGCACCTCTATGTACACCTTTCCATGAAGATCTCCATGGAAGAATACATTGTTGACATCCAATTGTAAAACTTGTCATCCTTTCTTGACTGCTGTTGCAATAAAAGCTCTCACAGTTATCATCTTTACTACTGGTGAGAAGGTCTCTATATAATCTATCCCAGCCTGTTGTGTGTAACCCTTCACCACTAATCTTGCCTTAAACATTTCTATGCTACCATCTGCTTTATGTTTGATTTTGTACACCTAGTTACACCCTGTTGCCTTCTTTCCAGCTGGAAGAGGAACTAAATCCCAGGTTTTATTTGCATCTAATGCGAGGAATTCCTAATTCATTGTTTCTTGCCAAGCATGCTTCACAGCAACTTCCTCATATGAACTAGGTTCACATTCATGTAAGGCAGTTTCTATCAAGTGCTGACTGTTAGAACTTAAGGCATTAAGGGATTTGTAATGAAGTCTGGGTGTGGAAGTAGTAATAGAAAAGGATGATGTGCTTTAGCTATCACTGGAAGAAAGAGAGTGGTCATGGTGAGCAGGCTGCAACTTAGGAATTGTGTACTCATAATCTTTAAGGTAAGTAGGAATTTTCAGAGTTCTGGAAGGTCTACTCTGATCTGAAACTAAAATGTTTTGGTCTTGATTTGAGATAGTTGGACTATCAAAAACAGGAAAAGTTCCTGATGTCTGACTGTCCAAATGTGATTGAGAAAATGCTGAGTAGTTATCGAAAGAAAAGGGTTGAGGTGAGATTGGATCTGATTCAGAAAGTTGCTCATTACTAGACAAAGTGCTTAGTGACAATTCATGGTAATGATTTTCAGTTACTGAATGTGGAGTGATTCCTATATCATTGGCATGGAAGACCTCATATGATAGATATGATATCATTTGAGGAAATGAAGGGAATAATTTACTAGGACTAGTAGACAAGGCAAATGGGAACACATTCTCATAGAATACTACATCTCTTGAAACACTTATTTTCTTTGTGGACAGATTTAGTACATTATAACCTTTTGTCCCAAAGGGATATCCCACAAAACCATGTGGGATCTTGGTTTATATTTATCCTTGTGAGTTTTGAAAGTAGTAGGAAAACATACGTACCCAAAGCTTCTAAGATGGGAATAATTTGGTTTCTTCAGGTACAACAGTTCAAATAGGTATTTAGTCTTAAGTGATGATAAGGATAATCTTTTTATCAAATAGGTAGAGGTTAAGATACATTGTCCCCAATATTGTATGGTCCATACCATTTTGTTGTGATGTATATGAGCATGTGTTTTTGATGTATGATGCCTTTTGATTGAAAAAATAAGGTGGCTTCAAAACTGGTGAATTCAAGCCCATTGTCAGTTCTTATAGTTTTGATACTAGTATTGAATTAGTTCTCTATCATGGTAGAAAAGGCCTTCATAGTTGGCAGAGCATTGTTTTTACAGCTTAGCAAATGAGTCCACGTGGACCTGCTGTAATCATCCACAAGTGTGATGAAGTATTTATATTTGTCATGTGTTGTAGCATGATAGAGACAGCATAGGTCAATGTGTAACATCTCAAAGATCTTAGTGGTTAATGTCGTTTTTCTAGGAAAGACAATTTGGTTTGTCTTTCTATTGGACAAATAGGGCAAAGGAAAGGCTGTTTAGGTGCAAAAGTAATAGGTATAGAAGAAATTCATTTCACTTTGACAAAAGGTACATGTCCAAATTTGTTATGCCACAAAAGATCAAACAAGATCTTTGTAGTTAAGGAGGTGTCAGACACACAAAAATCACTTTTATTGCTGGAGTTATTTACAGAATGATGCAAATGTGGGAGTGAACTATTCTTATTACTAATGTGAGATGGAACAACAAAAGTAGATGCGACATGGATGGTAGAATCTGACTTATTTATGCTAGCTAAATGAGGAGGAAAAAATGAACTAGATGTGTGCAGAGTATGCCTCATCCTTATTAGTAGGATGACATGAAAAAGATGCACTACATATATTAGGGGGAGTAGAACCAGTGTTGTAGTTGTCTGAATAGTGGAAGTATAGACCAGTCTTGGCTTTACCAATCTCCAGTGACCACTTCAATGAAGGGCCCTATAGAAGGATGTAAACAAACTTAGTAAACATCACAATACAATCAAGTTGGATTGTCAAGGAATGGAATGATATCAAACTGAACTTGAAACTGGGCACAAAAAGGACCTTTCTGAGACTGAACCTAGGACTAATGATTACATCACCAATTAGTGCCACATTTACTTTGTGACCATTAGGTAGGGTAACTAGGTAGGGATAAACTAAGGTTCTGATATTGGTTAGTAATGATTTATTATATGTCATATGGTTTGTGGCTCCAGAGTCAAGTATCCAAGAATCAACACTTGAATTTGAATTCTCACACAATTGATCACTATAATCAAAATGAGTAGAGCATGCTGAGATACCTGCAAAGTTCACAACTCCTCCATTTACGGTAGTGTTCCCAGATTTGTCTCCTCCTCCTTGAAAGCTCTCCAAGATGCTGAGTAACTGTCCATATTTCTCCTTAGTTAGGTTGTGCATTGTTCGACCTTGCTCATGACTCTGAGAGTTATTTCCATCGTCTCCTACTACAACTCCTTCACTTGATGAACCAAGCACATTTCCTACAATCCTTTTTCCTTTATTGAATTTGGGGTTCTGTGGAAATCCGTGAAGCTTATAAAACTTTTCTTTAGTGTGCCCTGGCCTTTTGCAATACTCACAGAACAATCGGGGTTTGTTAGTGAACAAATTCCCCCTATATCCATTATTTGTGTTGTTGTTTCCCTGCTGAGTGTAGTTTGTCTTGAAACTCTTACTTCCTGATCCATTTGCATTCAAGGCAGCAGAATCCATCAAAAAATGAGTACTTGGCTTAACTTCCTTTTGCTTTTCCTCCTAAATGAGAATGGAGACGGCCCGGGATATTGTTGGAAGTGGATTCATCGTCAAAATGCTTCCTCTCACCATAATGTACAGTTCGTTTAGGCCCATCAAAAACTGGATTAGTCTTTTGTCTTGCTCAGCTTTGTGCATGTTCGCTTTACCTCCACATGTGCATTGACAAGTACACTTAGCATGTATGTTCAGAGTACTGAGTTCCTCCCAAAGCTTCTTCGTCTTTTTTGTAGTATCCAGTAATGTCCAAATTGCCTTTACTCAAATCATTTATCTCCTTTTGGAGCTAATACAGGTTCGCATCATTAGTCTGGTCATACATGTCTTCCAATTACTGTCAAAGTTCCCTATCATCATTGATATATTGTAGACTATTTGCTAGGTTTTTAGATAGTAAGTTTAGGATCCACGAGGTCACCATGTCATCTTATCATTCCCATTGGTAGAGGGTAGCAGAATTAGGATCTGTTTCTTACACTTTTCGATGATGAAGCCTACTTTGTTCTTCGTGGAGAGCGCTCTGCGGAGTCCTCTTCTCCAGGATCTGTAGCCAGTTCCGTCAAAAGCCACCGTCACTAACATAGATCCTTCACTCTCCGACAGATGTATGTATACCGGACTCGTAGAATCTAGGGTTGTCTTATCTATCGTCAGCATTCTTTATATCTAGCCATGCTTAGGTTCAACAAAGTTGAAATCATTGTAAAAAAAGATGAATTAATGAGGTGAATCAACTGGTTGATCGATTCTTATTGAAAACCCCTAATTCCCAAGGAAACACCGAATAATTTCTTTCTGTATAGACACAAGTAATCGAAATACGAAAGAAGGAGGCTTTAGGACTAATGCCTGTGCTCTAATACCATGTGAATTGTAGAAACAGAAAAGAAATACGAGCTCCAATGGAGGAATCAGAGAATGTACAGAAATGGGAAAGAGCAGAACTGAAGTTTCTAGAAAGGAGCTGAACTCTTCATTTAATCAACTCAAAAAATGAAAAATGTAATAAGTGTTCCTACTTATACAACATGTACTAATAACTAGACTAACCAACTAACTAATGACAGCTGTCACTTACCATTTGATAGCTCACTAACTATTCCACTAACAACATTCACTAACTACTTTACAAGGAATGAATGGAATAATAAATACAATGAGCTATCTCAACGATTACCCTTTTCAGTTACCATTTTGTGAAGCATAACTCCCACTTATTTTAATTGTGAAATTATTTTATGTAACATGCATGTGTATCATATTTTGTCAATAATAAGATTCTCACAAAATCTAGTTGTAAATTAACATTGAACGAAAAACCATCTAAACTCAATTTTAAGATATGATGGCAACAACATAAATCATGAGGAAACATACTCTATTTTGTTTGACCTAGTTATGATTAAGGAATCAAATTACTTGTTCTTAAACCATACATTATATTAACTTTTATTAATTATAATTGTACAATATGTAAATCAGTAAATACTTATAACAACGACAACCCAGTAAAATCCCACTAGTGGGGTCTGGGGAGGGTAGTGTGTATGCAAACCTTACCCCTATCTCGAGTCGTATAGAGGCTATTTCTGAAATACTCTCGGCTCAAAAGAAGGAAAAAAAATAAAAAGAGGCAATACATCAGTACCATCAATAGAAACCACGAAACAAATAACAGCATCACCAGAACCAATAAATTGATGAACAACAAAATAACAACCAGTAGATAAAGCCTGTCACTAACAAGAACGAAAGAGTAGTGTGACTCAACATTAACCACTACCAGTCTAAGACTATGTCCTAAAGACTAGCCTCACTATGGTGCGCCGTAGAAATATGCGCAACTACTTTCTACCGTACAACCTTAATGCTCAACTCCATAATTTTCTGTCTAGGGCCATGTCCTCTGTAATCTGAATCCACGCCATGTCCTGCCTGATCACCTCTCCCCAATATTTCTCCAGTTGTCCTCTACCTCTCCTCTTACCCACCAAAGCCAGTCACTCACGCCTCCTCATCGGTGCATCTGGGCTTCTCCTCTGGATGTGCCCGAACAATTTGATCTTTGCTTCCTGCATCTTGTTATCCACGAGGGCCACGCCTACCTTCTCCCGGATATCTTTATTCGTAATCTTATCCATCTTAGTATGCATGCACATCCACCTTAACATCCTCATTTTAGCTAATTTCATCTTCTGAATATGTGAGTTCTTAACTGGCCAAAACTCAACCCCATACAATATGGACGATCTAACCACCGCTCGATAAAATTTACCTTTGAGAATCGGTGGCACTTTCTTGTCACTCAGGACTCCAGACGCTAACTTCCACTTCATCCATCATACTCCTATACAGTGTGTGACATCCTTCTCAATCTTCCTATCCCCCTGAATAACTGACCCAAGGTACTTAAAACTTTCCCTCTTGGGAATGACCTGTGATTCAAGCCTCACGTCCAATCCCGCTATCGTCGGCCCGACACTAAACGTGCACTCTAGGTACTCTATCTTAGTCCTGCTTAACTTGAAGCCCTTAGACTCAATGGCTTGTCTCTAAACTTTCAGCCTCTCATTGACGCTGCTGTTGACATCCAATTTTGTTCCTCTTTTCTTCCAAATTATTTATTTGAGCTTCTAACATTGCAAATAACGTAAGAATAATTATTTTACCATTGTTATCCTAAAAAGACATATTTAGTATCATTATTTTTATTATTGTTATAATATTTATTATTATTAGCATTAGATATTATTATTATTATTATTATTATTATTATTATTATTATTATTATTATCATCTTCTGCGGAAAGTGTATCACTTCTCTTCCATTTAACCAACATATTTCTTTAATCCCATATTTTATAAATATTTACTCTAATAGTACTATAGCATTTTATTTGACGATCAATCGACTAGTTATTTTGTGCAATCACTTTCTTAATTGGTCACAATTATAGTCTTTGTATAATTTTTCTTAACTAGTTCTATTATATAGTATTATTAGTCCTAATTAGAAGTTCAAAGAGTTTTGGAAGAAAGAAATCAGTAAATTAAGCCCAAATCTTTCCTCTACAAATGTGCTCATCATGAACATGCCCAATTCGGCCAAGTCCACGTTCCAAACCAGCCCAATCGGCACAATGCCCCTTAAAATATTTCATTCCATAATTCCTAACCATAGTCAACAGATCAGCACCTCTGTCCCTTCCCTTGTCACATTCTTTATTTTGAGAAAACATTGAAGATTTTGCGCCTTTCAATCAAAAGATGTTGCATCATTTTTATGTAAGTAACGTCTTCCTCTTTCTTGATAACTCATGAATCTTCAATTTCTCAGCCAAAAATTCACCATTTCGGGTATAACCTTAAGCTTATCACTAAAGAATCACGTGAAGATCGAATCCATCCAAAAAGATTCAGCGTTAAAATTCAAACGACTCCATTTGAATTCTTTTGAAATCCGAATTACAAACGCCCACTCAAGGGAACCAAGAACCCTAATTTTGCACCTATAAATACCAGACTTTATGGTTATTTTCACCACCCGTGGGAACCGCCTCTTTCACCCTAAACTCACTTGTCTTATTTCCTCTAAATATATCTCTATTTATGTTCAGCATAGCTATAGCCGAAGCTTTAACATATTTGTAAATTATATCTAAGTTTACGAGTTCGTCGGAATAGCCTTTGACAAGCGCTCTAGTTCACTACGCCACAAAAGATCAGTGATTTTCCTTCATATTCCTTTTGAAAACGTTAAAGTGTGGATGTTAAAGTATGATACTGCCTTTGTTAGAATCGTGGCTTTGAGTTTGCTTTCCTGTATATTGATGTGTTAAATATTATAACCTAAATTTTATGTTGTAAAGGAGGATATAAACCATACCTATAAGTAGAAGTCAGGTATGTGCTTAATTTAAAAGATTCTGTATTTTTATAGAAACCATGATTCTAGTTATATTTGAAGTGATATTAATAGCAAGTTGTTGTTTCTTTTCTTAGTAATAGTCAATGTTAACGATTGCACAGATGTATCTATTTGTCCATAGTCAAAGATCAGGTAGAAACCATGAATTAGGGCTTGTTTCCATTAAGTATGTTCTGGTCGTAACAAAGCCTGAGAATTTGTTCCATTTGAGTTGTGTCTTTCAATAGAGTATACTACTTTTCAACTAATTGTCCCAAAAGATAAAAACTTTTTTCTGAAGAACACTTCATTCTAATTAAAATGACTACCAACATAATATGGATGTTGAGGCTCATGTACTCTCGTGTAAAAGAATGGACATCTAGCATACTTCTCGCTAATATTTGGTATCATTTAGTTTGCTTATATCATTCAGTGATATGCTCTTATTAAGAATCATGTGTTAAGAATATTTAGTTGTTGTCCACACTTTAGGAATCATGAAATTATATTTCTGTTGTGATATTTAGAATTCAGTTGTTTGTAATGATACATATAGTTTTTTAATGCGCATAACTTAAAGAATATTTATATATTTATTTATTTATTTATTTATCTTTATTTGAAACTAGTACTCTGTTTACACGCCTAATTGCTGAAGAAGAATCATACTTTGCTAAATGTTTGATTTCTTCTCTGGAACATAACTTATCCCCACACATTTCAACAACAACTAGCTTCTCTCTCGGCGCACGTTAAGCGTGTATGTTAACACGTGCTGATTGGAAATGGGAGAGGAAGACCAAAACGAACCCGTGACAAAGGTTCAACTAGCAGTATTCATAGAATCAGGTAGCCGGAGTGACAATTTGGGGAGAAATTGTGGAAATGCTCCACAATTAGGAACCCTAGCTTGTGAAAAAGAAATACCAGTGATACTACCTAACTCTGAAGGATCGAGTACCATGTAGATGAAGTTAACACAATATCTGGGGAGGTTGAGCCATAATTTGATGAACTCTACACCTAAATCAGATGGTGTGAAAAACTCAGGAGAATTCATTGTTCTATTGACCGCTATTGTTCCATTAGCGGCACCGATAAATAATCATAAGGAGAAGAATATGGTAGTGAAAGAAGTAGCAAATCAAAGGATTACCTGCACTACAATCAAAGCAAAGCAAATGGAGGAGCAAAAAGGCAAGAATCAGAGTACTGCAAGTGCATCAGTTCAGGAGATATCAAAGCTAGAGTCCGGAAAAGGTGAGAAAAATTAGGCGAATCTATTCACTAGTAACAAGATGGCTGCAAGGGGTATGGATATAGTGTTCATACCCCCTAGAATTCAAGATGTAATAAAGAAAGTGCAACTACAACAGGAGGAGATGAAGCTGGAAAATACAAAATGGCAGAATGCTGTTATACTGTATGTTATTGGGGATTCACCTTTAATAGGAGCTATGGAGAGATTTATAGCCTCACAATGGAACTTTGCTGCCAAAGCAACTATTTTTTATCACAATGAAGGGTATTTGTTATACTATTCAATAGCATGAAAGATAAAAATGAAGTGTTGTATTCAGGGCCACATACTATGGGAACAAAGCCATTAATTCTGAAATCTTGGTCAGCTGATTTTAATTTGTATAATGAAGTCCTCAAAACTATACCACTATGGGTCAGCTTGCCTAATCTACCTCTGAATTACTGGGGAAGGCTGACTCTTAGTCGAATTGCTAGTGGTTTGGGATGCCCTATTTATGCTGATGAGTGCACACCTAATACAACAAGGATATTTTATGCTCGAGTCCTTATTGAAATGGATATCAGTAAAGAGCTACCAAAGTGCATCATTTTGCAAGACCCTTCAGGAAAGGAATTTGAGCAGGTGGTGTAGTACGACTGGGTGCCACAGTATTGCAAGAAGTGCCTGATGGTGGGGCATGACTGTGATGGAGAGCAAGGTAGAGCTGGGGCAACTAGGAAAATCCTCAAGGGAGAGCAACAACAACAAAGAGCAGTACTTCCTAAGCAGCAGGACAGAGCTCATACTACAAATGAAAACATGCAACATACAAGGAATACAAAACCAACAGCTCAGTGGGTAACAATAGGGCCAATAAAACAAACAGGGAAGGATACAGGTAAGCAGACAACTCAAATACAACAGACTAAACCACAGGAATTAGATGGTTATCAGCATGTGTGGACAAAAGCAAAATGTAGAGGAGGACAAATAAGAACATCTCAGCAAATTGTCACCACTACTGATGGTTTTTCTCCATTAAGAGTGGAAGTACATGAAAGAAATCCAAGATGGGCAGATGAGGATAACCCCGGAAGTAGCAGAGGAGCATTTGAAGAAAGAGCACCACTCAATCTTAAATTTACATGAATATAGCTACATAGAATGTGAGGGGTTTTAATAAGGTATATAAGCAAAAGGAGATGAAAATTTTCTTTCAAAGTCATAAGATTAGCCTTATCGCAATAGTAGAACATAGAGTTCAAGATAATAAAGCAAAGGAGATTATTAATAAATGTGCAACAGGGTGGTGTTGGTGCTCAAATAGCTCATCTGATGATCAAGGAAGAATATGGATCATTTGGGATCCAAACAATATTCAATTTACTTTGATACAGAGCCATACTCAATACATCCATGGTATAGTTCATAATAGTAGTTCTAGCAGACAATTTGCTTTTACTGCTATTTATGGTCTACATAAAATTGCTCATAGATGTGCTATGTGGGAAGCACTAAGGAGATTAGACTCCCAGATGACTAATCCTTGGTTAATCATGGAAGATTTTAATGCAATAATGGATATTGAGGACATGGTGAATGGTACAACAATGCAGGAAAGTGGGATTAAGGATTTCAGAGCTTTGATGGAGGACTGTAGATTGAATGAACTTACTACTGTGGGCAGGTCATATACATGGACAAACAGTCATGTGTATAGCAGAATTGACAGAGCTATTATTAATGCACACTGGATGATGAATATTCCACCAATACAAGTTAATGTAATGGATCCTCGATTTTCTGATCACTCTCCATTGTGTATATAGTTGGAAACAGAAATGGATACTAGGGGAAAACCTTTCAAATTCTTCAACTACCTAGCTGATCATCCAGATTTTGAAAGTATAATTTGGGATAGATGGGAAAACAAAGAAGGGAGTATGAAAGGCATCTGGTACAATTTAAGAAATGTTAAAGTTGCACTCAAAAGCCTTAACAGGAAGGAGTTTGCTAGCAAAACAAGTCAGGTCCAACAACTAAGGGAAACACTAGCTAGCATACATGCTTAGAAGAGGACCACTACAACACCTACAAATATGTTTGATACAGAGAAAATCACAATGCAGTAGTTGAAAAAATGGAACAAGATAGAGGAGGGCATATACAAGCAAAGATCTAGAGTGCAATGTCTCAAATTGGGCACACTGCATTTTAGATATTTAGGGGTTCCATTGAGTACTAAGAGACTATATATAGCTCAATGTCATCCCCTATTGGACAAGATGCTAATCAGAGTCAAGCATTGGACATCAAAATTTTTATCATATGCAGGAAGGCTATAATTGATCAAGAGTGTTTTGATTGCTATTCAACCCTTTTGGTCGCAAATATTTCCTCTACCAAAGAAGATTATTCTAGGGATTGAGAAAATTTGTAAAAGATTTCTCTGGATAGGTGAAGCTGAAGGTCGAGCTAAAGCTTTAGTGGCCTGGAAACAACCATGCAGGCCAAAATCTGCAGGTGGTTTGAACATAACTGACATCCTTATGTGGAATAGAGCTACAATAATTAACCAACTGTGGAATTTGAATAAGAAGAAGGACCGCTTGTGGATACAGTGAATACATACATACTATATAAAATAGCAGGTAATATGGAATGTGAATGTAAATCAAGCTTCTTGGCTCACTCGGAAAATTTCAGGTGCTACAAAATACTTGAATGAAGCAAATATACGAGTGGAGGAAGTGATGAATGCGAAGAGTTACTCCATCAAGAACATATATGATAAGCTCAGAGGAGAGTTCCCTAAAGTTGAATAGAAGAGGCTAATCTGCAACAACATCAGCAGTCCTAAATGGACCTTCCTTTTGTATTTGGCGATACATGATAGATTATACACGAGAGATAGACTTATTAATTGGGGACTAGTAACCAACTCAGAATGTTTATTATGTGAAGAAGATGCAGAGAATCATGATCATCTTTTCTTTAGGTGCAATTATTCAACAATAGTATGGGGAAAATTGCTACACTGGCTGGGGATCAAAAGAGATGTGAACGGGTGGAATGAAGAGGTACAATGAGATATAAAGCATGCAACAGGTAAGCAACTATCATCAGCAATATATAGGATACTCCTAACCTGCACTGTGTACTACATTTAGCAAGAAAGGAATTGGCGAACTTTTCGTGGACAACAGAGGAATTGTCAGGACCTGGTCAAAATGATAATCCAAGAGGTACACTATCGAGGAAGTTTGAGTCCAAGGCTAGCTAGATGATTGCACGAGTTAAATTTTTACCCTTAGATTGTATATAGCTAAAAATAGCAGTTTGTATTACTGAGGACACTAGATTTGGGGCTGCATGTCCAAATCTAAGTGGATAGGTGATAGGGTTTTTTACTATACTTGTAACTATTTTCCCCGATAATAATAAAATTAATTACCAAAAAATATAACTTATCCCTATTTGAAGCTAAATAACTATAACTAAGGTGTTTAACATAGAGTTGGTAGTGATAGATAATTTTTGGGTTTGAAATTAAAGATAGCATGATTCTTTAGGAACATCATGAAGAAGGTTCAGTAATGTGAGTTTATTTGCTGAAATAGTCACGTTCGAATACTTGGATTCTCAATTTTTCTTTACTTTCCCGTTGAACATAAGATTTCCCCTTTAATCTTTTTCTCTATTTCTTTGTCTTGCATATGCACTTGGAGTAAAAATAGAGTCTCACTCAAGACTGTCCATACCCGAACATGGAGTCACTACATAGCATCTTTCTTAGAAGTGACCGGGATCAGGGGCAGTTTTAGGGGGCGGAAGGGGGTTCACCCGAACCCCCTTTGTCAAAAAATTACACTGTATATATAAAGCAAAACCTGTATTTTACCTCTATATTTAAGTTTTGAACCCCCTTAACACAACCAAAAAGTATAGTTTAGTGGTCAAGGGGGTTCAAAATTTTCATAAGTTCATAGGTTCAATTCCTACTAGCTATACATTTTCTTTTGAACCCCCTTCATGAAGATCCTGCCTCCGCCAGTGACCGGGATAGTGACAACACAAGCAAATATGCTTGGGGTGCCTATGGCATCTTTCTTCCTTTATGTTTCATGCTATTTGACCTTTTCAATTTATTATTTATTTGTGTGATTTGATTTTGATTTCTGTTTTGAGTATTTTAGGTTGTATCTAGTATAACTGATTTCTAAAGTATTATTTAATTATTTAGGATTCACTCTCCAATTAAGAATATAATATCTGTTTTGCCACGAAAGAATTTGGTAGCTATTCTAGGAATTTTCAAAGTCTTTTTTTCATTAAATATTCTGCTCCTAAAAATTTAATCCACCTATAATATCACTAGGTTGATTTTTATGAACTCGAAAGCTTGTCCTTGAAAAACCTAAAAAACTGATCGAATCCTATTTTTATAGTATTTAAAATTACTTTGCCAAGTCTAAACTCACTTTCCACCTATGATGAACATTAACGCCAATTTTCAACTAATAGGTATTGATTAATTAGGTGATTTATTATCCTATTTAAATACTTAAATGGTTATAGTTAAAGTCAGTTTTAATAATTTAATCACAAGTCAGATTTATTGCAACAAAGGCCTTTAATTAATTAACCTAAGTTTGTTCGGTAATCGGTATTAACGGTTCTTAAAGTGTCACGATCCAAATCTACCATATCGTGATGGCGCCTATCGTGAAACTAGGCAAGCCGATTCTTTTACAAAAACAACCCGATATTTCAATTTAAAGATTTTTTCAAGCTATTTAATTAATAAAACTTCATAAGATAAATCTGAATAACAAAGTGCGAAAAGAAAAGCCTGACATCGGGGTGTCACTAATCATGAACATCTACTAAGAACTGTCCGATAATTCTAAGACTAATATAGTCTGGAAACCAACTAATAACATCTATAGGAAGATATGAGGGAGAAGAGAAGGGCTACGATTGCCATGCAACTACCCTGCAAACTCCAACAGATCCGCGACGGATGAAATCAACACTCTCTAGCACGTCCAGCAACCCCTGGATCTGCACATAAGGTGCAGGGAGTAATGTGAGTACGCCAACTCAGTAAGTAACAATAGTAAATAAAGACTGAGTAGTAAAACACATAAAGTCCACATCACGAAATCACAGAAATTACAACATGCTTTCAAATCAATACGTGAGTCAAATCATCTCGTTTTTAAAATCTAGTTTTCGATAAAAATCATTTGAAAATATTTTTCAACAGTTTCAATAGAGGCTTAATGCAAAAGAGAGTAAAGGTGATGAAAATCGTAAACAACCCCTCAGGCAAAACATCACTCATAAGAAGCCCCTCGGACAGAACATCACTGATATACAGCCCCTCGGGCAAACATCACAGTCACTCGTATACAGCCCCTCGGGCATATCTCATATCACTCACTCAGGGTACCCGCGCTCACTAGGGGGTGTGTAGACTCCGGAGGGGCTTCTTCAGCCTAAGCTCTATAACAAGTCACCTCGTGGCATAAATCAAATCAGGCCCTTGACCTCACAAAATCATGAATTAGTAACAACATTCTGTGACACGCAGCCCGATCCCATAATATTCTCCCAAAAATAGGCCTTTGGCCTCACTCAGTCATAAACCTCTCAAGTCACTCGGGCTATCAATAAAAACAAGGTGCCCAGGCCAAAATAACATTTTATATGCATTAAAACGGGGTAATAAAGACTGAGTTATGAAATCAGAAAACATCGCATGATTGAGTATAGAGTCTCAATAAAAACAGTGAGGAGATAATAAGAATAGGCCTCTAAGGGTCCAAACAGCTCTAGCACAAGGCCCAAATATGGCATTCAGCCAAATTTATAGAAATTCTTTCTAAAACACATAAGTATCATATAATTTTCAGTCAAATACACAGCTTTATAGTTGCTACGGGACGGACCAAGTCACAATCCCTAATGGTGCATGCCCGTACGCCCGTCACCTAGCATGTACGTCACCTCAAAGTAGTAAAACGATGTCAAATCCGGGGTTTCATACCCTGAGGACTAGATTTACAATCATTACTTACCTCAAACTAGTCAAATCCCTACTCCGCGATGCCCTTGCCTCTTGAATCGACCTCCAAAGATCCCAAATCTAACCAAAAAGCAATACAATGCAATCAATATAGGCCAAGGAACCAATTTCATACAAAAAACTATCAAATTAAACCAAAATCCCGAAATTCACCCAAACTAGGCCCCCAGACCCACGTCTCAGAATCTGACAAAAATCACAAAACTAGAAACCCCTTCACTCACGAGTCTATCCATACCAAATTCATCAAAATCCAACATTAAATGGTCCCTCAAATCCTCAAATCAAACTCTCCAATTTTCAAGCCCTAACCCCTCATTTTCATCTCTAATTCCTACTAATTACATTCTTAAACAATTAAAAATCACCATAATCACGAATATTAGGCTTAAGTAACTTACCTCAATGGAAACCCCCTTGATTCCCTCTTCAAAACTCTCTAAAAGCTTCAAAAATACGAATAAAAATGGTGATGAATGAACAAAATTAGCGAAGGGTTTCATTTATACCTTCTGCCCAGCCCTTTCCGCACCTGCGACCTATTTCTCACGCCTCCGGGAAGCACCTGCGGTGAAGGCGCCACATCTGCGGTTTCCACTTAACTCACCAGCTTCGACACCTACGCCCCAGTCCTCACACCTGCCGGCTCGCAGGTGCGGCCCAATCTTCCGCTCCTGCAAAAAATTCCGCATCTTCGATCATCGCACTTGCGGTCCCCACTCTGCAGGTGCAGAAACATCAAAAAGAGCAGCTTCAACTGCAAAATCTCACTTATAAATCCTCCGTTAACCACCCGAATTCATTCCGAGGCCCTCGGGACCTTAACCAAAAATACCAACAAGTCACATAACAACATACGAACTTAGTCAAACCTTCGGAACACTCAAAACAACATCAAAATACCAAATTACCCTCGGATTCAAGCCTAAGAACTTCTAAACTTCCAAATTCCGCAAACGATGCCAAAACCTACTAAATCACCTCCGAATGACCTGAAATTTTGCACACATGTCAAAATTGACACTACGAACCTACTCCAACTTCCGAAATTTCATTCCGACCCTGATATCAAAATTTCTACTGCCGGCCAAAAATCGCCAAATTTCCAATTTCACCAATTCAAGCCTAATTCTACTACGGACCTCCAAATCACATTCCGGACGTGCTCCCAAGTCCAAAATCACCTAACGGACCTAACAAAACCATTAGAATTCACATATGAGATCGTTTACACATAAGTCAACATCCGGTTGCCTTTTCCAACTTAAACTTCTAAATAGGAGACTAAGTGTCTTATTCCACACCGAAACCACTCCGGACCCGAACCAACCAACACGATATGATGAAATACAGTTGAGGAACACATAAGGAAGCATAAATTAGGTAAACGAGGCTTTAATTCATGAAATGACCGGCCGGGTCGTTACATCATCCCCCTTTTAAACAAATGTTCATCCTCGAACGAGTCTAGAAACATACCTGAAGCCTCAAACAGGTGTGGATATCTGTTATGCATCTCCCGCTCGATCTCCCAAGTAGCCTTCTCCACGGGCCGACCTCTCCACTGCACTTTCACTGAAGCTATACCCTTTGATCTCAGCTTTCAGACCTGCTTCTCCAAAATAGCCACTGACTCTACATCATAAGTCAAATCACCGTCTAACTGAACCGTGCTGAAATCCAAAACATGAGACGGATTGCCAACATACTTCCAGAGCATAGAAACATGAAATACTGGATGCACATTAGACAAGCTAGGTGGCAAAGCAAGCTCATAAGCCACCTGCCCAATCTTTCGAAGCACCTCAAAAGGCCCAATGAACCGAGGGATAAACTTGCCCTTCTTCCCAAATCTCATAACACCCTTCATGGGTGAAACCTTCAGTAGAACCTTCTCCCCAACCATATAAGACATATCACGGACCTTTCTGCCAGCATAACTCTTTTGTCTTGACTGAGTGGTATGAAGTCGCTCCTGAATCACTTTCACCTTGTCCAAAGCATCTTGTACCAAGTGTACCCAAAAACCTAGCCTCACCCGGCTCAAACCAACTTACAGGAGTACACCGTCTCTCATATAAAGCCTCATATGGAGCCGTCTAAATACTCGACTGATAACTATTGTTGTAAGAGAATTCTGCAAGCGGAAGAAACTGGTCCCACGTAGCACCGAAATCAATGACACAAGCACGCAACATGTCCTTCAATATCTAAATAGTGTGCTCAAACTGTCCGTCCGTCTTAGGGTGAAAAACTGTGCTCAACTCAACCTGAGTACCCAACTTTCGCTTCATGGCCCTCTAAAACTGCAATGTAAACTGAGTACCTCTATCTAAAATGATAGAAACTGGGACACCATGCAGGCGAACAATCTCTCGGATATAAATCTCGGCTAACCGCTCTGAAGAATAGGTAGTACTCATAGGAATGAAGTTAGTGGACTTGGTCAGCTACACAATCACCCAAATAGCATCGAACTTCCTCAAAGTCCGTGGGATTCCAACTACGAAATCCATGGTGATCCACTCCCACTTCCACTCTAGAATATCTATTTGCTGAAGCAAGCCACACAGTCTCTGATGCTCATATTTCACCTGCTGACAATTGAGGCACCGAGGCACAAACACCACTATATATTTCTTCATTCTCCTCCACCAATAGTGTTATCTCTAATCCTGGTACATCTTTGTGGCACCCGGATGGATGGATACCGTGAACTGTGGGCCTCTTCCAGAATCAACTCCCAAAACCTATCTACCTTGGGCAAACATATCCGTCCCTGCATCCTCGATACCCAATCATCACCAATAGTAATATCTCTGGCATCTCCGTGTTGAACTCTGTCCTTGAGGACAAGCAAATGAGGATCATCATACTAGCGCTCTCTGATACGATCAAACAAGAAAGACCGAGAAACCATACGATCTAGGATCCGACTGGGCTCTGAGATGTCCAACTTTACGAACCGATTGGCCAAGGTCTGAACATCAACTGCAAGAGGTCTCTCCCCAACAAGAATAAATGCAAAACTGCCCATACTCATTGCCTTCCTGCTCAAGGCACCGACCACTATATTGCCCTTCCCCGAATGGTACAAAATGGTAATATCATAGTCCTTTAGATGCTCCAACCATCTCCGCTGCCTCAAATTGAGATCCTTCTATTTGAACAAGTGCTGGAGGATACGATGATCAGTAAACACATCACAAGACATACCATAGAGATAATGCCTCCAAATCTTCAACGTGCGAACAATGGCAGCCAACTCCAAATCATGAACATGGTAGTTCTTCTAATGGGGCTTCAACTGACGAGAAGCATAAGTAATCACCCTACCCTCCTGCATCAACATACACCCAATACCAACCTGAGAAGTATCACAATATACCGTATAAGAACCTGAAGCTGATGGCAAAACTAACACTAGACATGTGGTCAAGGCAGTCTTGATCTTCTAAAAGCTCACCTCACACTCATCCAATCACCTGAAATGAGCACCCTTTTGAGTCAATTTGGTCAAGGGTGATGCAATAGATAAAATACCTGAATGAACCGATAGTAATAACCAACCAAACTAGGAAAGCTACAAATCTCTGTGGTTGAGGATGGTCTGGGCCAACTCTAAACTGCCTCTATCTTCTTCGGATCACCTTGAATACCCTCACTAGACACCACGTGCCCCAAGAATGCCACTAAACTAAGACAAAACTCACACTTAGAGAACTTTGCATAAAGTTTCTCCTCCTTTAGCCGCTGCAATACAACTCTCAAATGCTCAGCGTGCTCCTCCTGACTATGCGAGTACACCAGAATATCATCAGTGGATACAATAACAAACGAGTTGAGATAAGGACGAAACACGTTGTTCATCAAATGCATGAATGTTGTTGGTCCATTGGTTAGCCTAAAAGACATCACAAGGAACTCATAATGACCATACTTGCTTTCTAGGTTAGTTTACATTTCCGCATTTAGGTAGAAATATTTTCTCAAAACAATTCTTAGTTTTTGGCATTGCATCATAAGTGATAATTCTCTTACATTCCTAATCGCCTATATGTTGTTCTCTGTGGGATTGGACCCCGAATCATAGTTGGATAAATTATATTATATGCGACCGTATTCATTTACTTATTAGTAGTGGATTTGGACATCATCAAATTGGCGCCGTTGCCGGGGAGTAATTTGGCGTAATTTAGGTTTTTTGAGAAATAAGCGTAAGTGCTTTGGTCCAAACTTGTGAATATTTGTGTAGTTATTTTCTTACCTTGGTCTATTTTTCTTGTTTATTTTCTTAGTTTTGAAAAAATGGCATCATTTGATAAAAATTGGTTGTATGATAGTTGTTCATACTTTGTTGACCATTGTCCTTATTGTGGAGGACCACACTTGTGGCAAAATTATTTAAATTCTCTTGGGGTGGATTGTGTGCACAATCTCAAACCCATGAGTAAAGTATTTTTGATAAGTGTGGTTGTCAAAATGGTCATTGGGAGTATTTTGCTTATTTGTCCTTCCCTTCCCCAAGCCCCCTATGATGATTCTACTTTTTGTGATGAAAATGATCGGGCTATGGAAATGGAAGAAGTTGAGCATGATCAAAATGGAGAGTTCAAGCTCATGTTAGAATGCCTACTTGAAGGAGGAAACAAAGAACAAAGTGCCTTGGAGGAGCTTTTAGAGAATAGTCTCCAAAATGACTTGGCACTTGAAAGGTTGCACTCACAAATGGGAGAAGTTCTTGAAGCTTTACAGGTCCAAAAATCCTCGGAAGTTAATGATAGACAAGAATTTTCCTTAGATGTGGAAGCCGAAAATCCTTCCTTGGCTTGATCAAAACCAAGAATAACTCTCAAATTCTCAAAATGAGAATATGATGCTCATGTTGGAGACCATTCTTGATAATGAGGAGAAGCACAACTTTTCACTTGAGGACTTGAAACAAAGCTTGGCTTTCAATGATGAGCATATCCGCACTTGGAAGATCAAATGAAAATATTGGTTGAGGCTCACTATGCCCACCAACTTGAGAGTGTGGAAGGAAGTCAAGAAGAGTCCGATTTTGAGGAAGAAAGTGAGCTCTACTTTG
Organism: Nicotiana glauca; assembly: GCA_026770625.1. Taxonomy (NCBI): domain Eukaryota; kingdom Viridiplantae; phylum Streptophyta; class Magnoliopsida; order Solanales; family Solanaceae; genus Nicotiana; species Nicotiana glauca. The sequence goes on along the minus strand of MU666035.1, from coordinate 34,703 downwards.
AGGAATCAATAATTGAACATCTGCCAACTGACTCCATGAGTGTTAATGCTGTCGAGAAAAATATGGAATTAGAGTCATCCAGTGGAAATAAAAAATTGGTTGAGGCTGACTCTAGTCCGGGGGGAAAAGAGGATGTCAAAATCCGGGAAGAATTGCAATTTGGAGAGTTGATGTCACATTCTAAGTATTTTTCAATATTGGAATTGTGTAGTGATATGAGAATTGAACTACACGAGTCAATGGGGAATTGCCATGAGGAAATACAAAAACCATACATCTTACAATTTGAGGGAACAAGAAGGCAAAATGCCATTCCTCACATGAAAGCCAAGAAGTACAAAATAAAGAAATTAAGTCTTGGCTTGATTATCTACTTACCACCCCCACAGATCGTGGTCACACGCTTGATTCCAATTTGGATGCCCAATTCATATGGTCCAAGTGGCGGGAAAAAGTGGTAAAGTTGTTTTGCATCGTGTCATAATGTTAAATGCGGCGCTTGGTGGGAGGCAACCCATCGTTTTTCAAAATTTTTGGTCATTTTTGAAAATTTTCTTTTTATAATAGCTTATTATATTGTTTCTAACCAATCTTCCAAGTTTCATAATTTTTGGAGTTGATTTGAGTTGGTCGGGGCGACGTGTGCATGAAAAATAGTAGCTAGTGAAAATTGCTGAGGCTCAGGCTTCGCATTTACGAACTGGGCCATCGCATTTCCCAATATTTTATTGCAATTGCGACAACAACAAGATTCATTAACCTTCGCATTTGTGAAGGTTGTGTCGCAATTGCGACACCAGAGAGGTAAAAACAGGCATTCACTCATTTTGAACAAAATTGAAGAAAAAATCTAAGGCTCTTAAAACATGTCTCCCTCACTCTCATCACTGTAATACTCCATTATCTCTCTCCCTCACTCTCATTACTGTAATACTCCATTATCTCTCACTCCTAATTGAAGGAATCCAGGTATGAAAGCTTAATCACACTTCTTAGTTTTTCTTCAAATGGGTGACATCCTCTGCCCGAATTTGTTTGAAATTTGTTCAAAAAATTATGTTGATTTCTGGGTGACGTTGGTTGAGTGTGTGTGTTTTTATTCTTTGCTAAAAATATGGGGAAGTCTGAGTACCCAAGGCTTGTCAAATAGAATTAAATCTTTTGTGCTTTTTCAGTTATCGATGAAAGGCCCGAATGAGATTCTTGGCCGAAACATCGATATTTTTGTTGATTCATGATTGTCTATGAAGTCTAGTGCATGATTTATGTTTAAACAATGATTGGGTTCATTAAAAATGGCTTGGATTCCAAAATTTAGGGCTTGGTACTGTTGTCTGTGAAAAATCTTGGCTGGGGACGATGGCTCGCAATTGTGATGGCCTCTTCGCATTTGCGAAGATTCTATCGCAATTGCAAATGTTACATGTATCTGAGTCCTTCGCAATTGCCATAACCGGGCACCTCTAAGACCTTCGCAATTGCGAAGATTTCTTCACAATTCCTATAACTTGGCACCTCTTATAACTTTTCAATTGCGAAAATTTTTTGGGATTTGCGACATCAGAGAGCAGACAGTTCAAAATCTCAAAATCCTGAAATTTTTTCTAAGGCTGAGTTTCGACTGTCCGATCATTCCTTTGGCATATTTGATTCATTTTGTACTATTCTTCATTACCATACCATGTTTTCACTCTTATCATTTGTTGACAGGTACAATAATTGGAAAATGAGCTCTAACTCTTAAGGATCCGCAAGTGATAACCCATTGGAAGCTGAGAAGAACTATGACCAACACCGGTTCTTGTAATTCGAATGCCAAGAACGGTACTTTGCTAACTTGATATCGAAAAAGGTGCTCCTAAAAACTGGTATACTACTGGACAACATCCAGAAACGTCTTCCCGAGTTCTATCAAAGGCTGATGGCCATGGGATAAAACTATTTTGTCCCTCAACCTTGCCGAGCAAATGAGTAATGGGTGAGGGAATTTTATGCCAACCTCCCAGTTATCAGGCTAAGGAAGCCCAAGATGAGAATTCGCGGTAAAATGGTGCACTTTGGGGCTGAAGTTGTGAATCAATTGTATCACCTGCCAGACCACGACATGGCCCCATTCCGTGCAAAAAACTGTGCCTCAGGGGAGTGGTTGGTGTCTAAATTATGCCCGGGTGCAGATGTTCCATGGGCAGCTGAGAAAAGAGGGATCACATCAAAAGAGTTCACTACCGAAGCAAAGATATGGCTGGCCATCATATGCAGTCGTCTCTCACATGTGTCAAACATATGGAATTTACCGGTTACAAGAGCTCAAATGATAGTCTACATCGTTGATGGTATTCAGCTGAATGTTGATGAAATCTTTATCAATGAAATGAGGGAGTATGTGATCCAGAATAGTACATCATTTATATTCCCATCGCTTATCACTGAGTTGTGCCAACTTGCTGGTGTGGAAGAAGCTCCGGGAGACAACTAGATAGAGCTGGGAAAGCCTCTAAATCCATTGAAGAAAAGAGGAGAGGGCGGCGCCGTGAAGAGCAAAAAGAGAAAGATTGTGTCTTCTTCTCAAGTTGATCAGAGTAGTAAGCCATCATATTCTGCAGGAGGACCATTTGCTGTGCTTAGTGAGGATATACGGGTAATCCGCGAGCTAGTAGCTAGACTTCCACAGGGACTTAGGGAAACATCTGAGGGACCTGCATACATTTCAAAGAAAGAGTTCCAAAAATACCTTGATGATCAGAAGAAGTAGGGGGATCACCTCAAGACCCTGGAGAAGGCATACACTGATATGGCCAAGGCGCATGGTGAGTTGAGCAGTTCTCATGGCACTCTAGCAAAGGCACACACCTAGATGAAGAAAATGGAGAAGAAAGAGACAAGTTCTTTACCCGCATGTGGAAGGGTGTAAAGGGGTTGTGGAAAGTCCTAAAGCCTCAAGATTAAATGCCATCGACCACACCGGTAGATGATGATGCTGTTCCTATTCATTAGTCCGAGGAAGAAGGAGAAGAGGATGCCTCTGAGTCAGACAGCGAGGAGAGCACTTGATGCAGTATTCAGGGAGCACTTTCCACCATTTTACTTTATCATGTTTAGTTGCATTGGGACATTGCAACATCTTTAGTTGAGGGTGGATTCTTGTATAACTGTTGTTCTTGTATAAATGTGGATAACTGTAGAGATTGGTACTGTGGTTGTTTTTATTTTGTTGTTAGTGTATTTTCATGTGATGTGTGATAATATTATGTTTATTAGCCTCTTAACTTCTTGTTTTTGTATATATATTATGTTTTAGTTACTTGATGTTTATTAGCTTCTTAATTTTGGTTATTAGCTTCTTTATTTTTTTATAGTATGTTTTGTGTTAGTGGTGATATCCTTGCTTTTCTTTGTACCACGGTTTTTTTCTAAGGATGTCAATTTCCTTCTTGAACCGGGTAATTGTTAGTAAAATTTTGTGACTTTTCCCGATGATGGATAGCTAGGCAACTTTCTTAAGAGAATTAGTCTTGTAGTTTAGATGTAGCTTATGTTAATTTAGGAAGAATAAATGGTTTGAGTTGGGGTTTGTGCCCATTGACCAAGTTGTGACTTGCTTGGTACCAACATGATTTAAACCTCGGCATATGAATTTTTGGTTGTTGAAAAAGAAAAATAATTGAAGTAAAGATGTCATGACTTTTAGACTCAAATTCTGGCTCTTTGATTCACTAAATAGCTTCCTATGCTATATGTAACCTCTTTAAGTCATTGGTTTCAATTAGATTTTGGATTTGTATTCCACTTGAGTGTTTATGTGCCATGTGTGGTGAGATTTATTGTGAGTTTTTTTGCATTACTTGTAGTCTAGAACTTGACCGGTATGTGCCTCAAGGCGAAATTATAGACTAACTTGGTTTGAAAAATGATATTAGGACTTCCTTGGACCGCCATTGTGCCTTAAATTTCCCACCCTTGAATATTTTCCCTAGTCAACCCATTTTGAGCCTTTAACCTTGTTCTTTGGAAACTATGTTACAAGCTTTAATCCTTTGTTCTTTATTGATCTAGGTTTTGGCACCCTACCTCCCCAAGTACTTTGTAAGTATAAATATAGGCTAAAAGCCTAAGTTTGGGGGTGAAGGTTGAAAAAGTTGTGATATGGAAGTTTTTTAAAAGGTGGAAGGTAGAAAAAAAATAAATGATAAAAAGTGAAACCTTCCTTGATTTTGAAAAGGAAGGAAGAAAAAAAAAATGATAAAAAGTTGTGAATAAAGGGAAGATTAGGTGTGATATGGAAAGTGAAGAAAGGATGGAGAAAGTTTTTAAAAGAAGTGGACTTTAATTGTAAATTTTGTAGTGTTTGGGGAGGTTTTGAGTCACTCTAACCAAAATTGTGCCCTACCTTAACCAAAAGCCTAAACAACAACCCTTTAAGTCCTATTTGATTTTGAACCAAGTTGTCTACATTAATGAAGAAATACATGAAGGGAAAGCCTATGGTACTACTTGTATGCATTTGAACATCTTTGTGAGAGAGAGTTAATTCTTTCCATTTGATATCCCATTTTTATTTTGAATTAAGATTTATGAGTGTGGGATTCTCTCTTAAATGTGAGGGAACATGAGATTTGAGTTGTAAATTTAATCTCATTTTCAATTGGAAAGAATGACCAAAGAGACATAGTTGTGATAGAGAGACAAATTTTGAAGCTTTAGTGTCATGACTTGATTTGCTACTTTGATTTGCATAGTGCTTGAGCACTTGAAATGTAAAGAAGTTCATGAAAAGTGTTCGTCAATTTATATGCGTTGGTTTAATTGTTGGTACCAATCGAAATCATGCGTTTGTGCTTATATTAGACCTTTTTGGCTTGGCATGATAAGGATGCGATGTTGAGTTAAATACTTTGGAAGAGATTTTGTCGCTTTCATTGCTTGAGGACAAGCAATAGTTTAAAAGTTTGGGGGTTTGATAAGTTGGTATTTTATTTAGAGGTGACGTTGAAGAACCCAAGTGAAACAAGTAAAAAAGAAGCTAAAAAGAGGAAAATCTAGGAAATGCCCTCAGTTGTTGCAATTGCGATGGAATCCTGGGAATTGCGAATCCAGCAGTCATGGGAATAGAGAGTAATGCATGGGAATTGCGAAGGGAGACCATTTAGGTAGTCTTCGTAAATACGAAGAAGACTTCACAAATGCAAAGTCAACCCAAGCAGTCAACCTTCGCAAATGCGAAGCATTTATCGCAAATGCGAAGTGGAGCAATATAGGCATAGTTCGCAAATGCAAAAATCGAGCATCAGACCTGGGCAATTATGAAATTTCACATTTTTGGCCCCAAATCATTTAATACCCGACTTAGCTCATTTGTAAAGGATCTTTTGGCATTATTTCAGTTCTTAGAACTAGAGAGAACAAGTTTTGGAAGCTAGGGTTTTCACACAAACTTGGGTTTTGAAGATTTGAAGCTTGTGGTTAAAAATTTCTTACACATTTATGTTTATTTCTTCATTTTCTTGCTTTGTATTGTATATCTAAATGTGTAGTATTTTATCCAACAATTTAATCTTGTTTATGGGAATATTCATATTTAAAGTGTCGATTAAATACCTTGTTGTGCTTATGTATTGAATGATTTTCATTTATTTATGAAGTAAGTTGCTGTTTATTTAATTATTCTTATTCTTTAATGTTTCCAAAGGGATTAGCTAACCCTAGGACTCGCCCATTAACTCCGAATTAATTTTGAAAAATATAATTTGGGGTTGGGAAAGATTAATTAACCAGAACTTGAGGCGTTAACCCTCATTTTATAGATTCTACCTAGGGATAGGATTGAACTACTTGTAGCCATATCCGAGTGTGCTTAATCTCTTAATTGTTTTAGAGATAATTCAATTAGGAAGTCTTGTTAGTCTTTGGAAGAAGCGAATATAGAATTATTACCCGTGGCTAATTAACATAAACTTGCTCATATTTGTAAAATTGTGAAATTCATTGGATCGTTTCTTGAGTGTAATTTATCGATGCATCCATACTTGTAGCTATTGATCATTTTACTTGCTTTCTAGGTTAGTTTACATTTTCGCATTTAGTTAGAAATATTTTCTCAAAACAATTCTTAGTGTTTGGCATTGCACCATAAGTGATAATTCTGTTACATTCCTAATCGCTTACATATTGTTCTCTATGGGACTCGACCCCGACTCATAGTTGGGTAAATTATATTGCATGCGATCGTGTCCATTTACTTTTTAGTAGTGTATTTGGACGCCATCACCTGGCACCAAATCAATATGGCATGCCCGAAATGTCTGCAGGAAACACATCCAGAAAATCTCTCACCACCGGAACTGAATCAATGGTAGGAGTCTCTGAACTAACATCCCTCACGAGGGCCAAATAAGAAAGATAACCCTTCCTAACCATCCTATGGGCCTTCAAGAATGAAATCACCCTACTAGGAACATAATCCAACGAACCTCTCCACTCAACCCGTGGCACCCCCAGCATAGCCAACGTCACCGTCTTAGCGTGACAATCTAGAATATCATGACATGGAGACAACCAATCCATATCCAATATCACATCAAAATCAACCATACTAAGCAACAAAAGGTACACTCGAGTCTCCAAACCCCCAATAGTCGCCACACAAGATCGATATACATGATCTACAATAATAGTATCGCCCACCATAGTAGATACACAAACAAATGAAACAAGAGGCTCACGGGGCGTATCCCAATAATGAGCAAAATATGACGACACATATGAAAAATTGGAACTAGGATAAAATAGTCCAGAGGCATCCTTGTGGCATACTGAGTAAATGCCTTTGATCACAACATCTAAAACAATAGCATCTGGTCTAGCTGGGAGTGCATAGAAACGAGCCTGACCACCACCTGATCGACCTCCCCCTCTAGGGCGACCCCTAGCTGACTGGGTGGGTATTGAAGTAACTGGTGCTGAAGTCAATGGCTGACTCCTCTGCTAAGGCAGACCCTCATGACAACGAGGACACTGCGTGATCTGCCTCCACATATGCCCCAACTCCCCACACTCATAACAACCCCCTGGTACTGGTGATGGGGACTGAAGGGAACCACTAGCACCGAGATGACTAGTAGAAGAACCTGGAATGGAGGAGGCCTGAACTAATGGAGCACGGGACAAACTCTAGGCTGTGAGGGCACTAAGTGATGAATGGCCCTCATGAGAACTGTGAGAACCATGGGCCGATAATGTCCCACAGTAAACTGGGCGAGCTGACTGAGCATGTCTGAATGGGCGATCTCTGTCGTGCTGAAACTGACCACCATGAAGAGCACGCCCAAAACTACTAGATCCACGAGGACTCTTGGACTTCCTCTATACTTGCTCCTTATGGGAAATCCACTCTATGTCCCGAGCAATGTCAACAACCTCCTCAAAAGAAGCACCAAACACCTTCTCTCTAGTCATAACAAATTCGTAGCTAGTATGAGAGGCCATCAACGAACCTCCAGATCCTCTCCCTGACTATGGGAACCAACAAGATAGCATGACAGGATAAATCAGAGAACCTCATCTCGTACTGCATCACAGTCATGTCATCCTAACACAAATTCTCAAACTATCTGCGCAGCTCCTTTCAGCGAGACTGCAACACATACTTCTACAGAAAGAGAACAGAAAACTGCTGCCAGGTAAGGGGCGCTTCACCAATAGGCCTACACCTGTCATAAGCCTTCCACCAAGTAAAGGCAGCTCCAAAGAACTAAAAGGTAGTGAATGAGACCCCAATGGTCACCAGAATACCTGCCGTATGAAGAATCCTCTAACACTTGTCCAAGAAACCCTTGGCATCCTCGCCCTCTGTACCATTGAAAGTTAGAGGCTGAAGTCTACCAAACCTCTCCAATCTACACTGCTCGTCATCAGGCATGACTGGTACCACATAATCCTGTACAAGTGCAACCGGCTAGGCTGGTGGTGCCTCCGGTTCTGTAGTCTCTGAACAACCTTCTCGGGCACACGGGCGACAGGAGTCTGAGTGCCTCCCCCAGCCTGGGAAGTATATGATGTAGTAGAAACAACGACCGCCTAATCAAGACTCACACGGTTAAGATCTGAGCTAAGGTCTCCTGAAGACTCGGGATAATAATAGGCACAGCCGGTGCCTGAGTTGGTCCCACTAGAGCATCCACAACTGGGACCTGATCATGTACTATGGTGGCTGGTGGATCTGCAGTTGCTGCCCTAACTACCTTGTGGGCTACACCCCTGCTCGTACTATGACCTAGACCTCTCATGGCCTCAACTAGTGGTCTGTGGCCGTCCGTCCTGACCGGTAGCACGTGTCCTCACCATCCGTGAGAGAATAGAATAACATGAGTTTAGTTACAAGAATCAACAGATTCGCCCGATAAGAATTCAAGAATTTGAAGTATTCCTAAAGGTTTAGCAGCCTCTCGAATATAAGTACAGACGTCTCCGTACCGATCCGCAAGACTCTACTAAACCTGCTCATAAGCCGTGAGACCTATGTAACCTAGGCTCTAATACCAACTTGTCACGACCCAAATCTACCATGTCGTGATGGCACCTATCGTGGAACTAGGCAAGTCGATTATTTTATAAAAAAACAACCTGATATTTCAATTTAAATATTTTTTCAAGCTATTTAATTAATAAAACTTCATAAGATAAATCTGAATAACAAAGTGCTGAAAGAAAAGCCCGACATCGGGGTGTCACTAGTCATGAGAATCTACTAAGAACTATTCGATAATACTAATACTAATACCGTCCGCAAACCAACTAATAACATCTATAGGAAGATAGGAGGGAGAAGAGCAGGGCTGCGATCGCCATACAACTACCTTGCTAACTCCAACAAATCCGCGATGGATGAAACCAACACTTGCTAGCACGTTCAACAACCCTTGGATCCGCACACAAGGTGCAGGGAGTAATGTGAGTATGCCACCTTAATAAGTAATAACAATAAATAAAGACCGAGCAGTAGTAACGTGCAGTAAAACACATAAAGTCCACATCATGAAATCTCAGAAATTACAACATGCTTTCAAATCATTACGTGAGTCAAATCATCTCGTTTTTAAAATCCAATTTTCGGTAAAAATCATTTGAAATATTTTTCAACAATTTCAACAGAGGCTCAATGCAAAAGAGAGTAAAGATGATGAAAATCGTAAATAGCCAACATCACTCATAAGCAGCCCCTTGGGCAGAACATCACTCATATATAGCCCCTCGGGAAAACCTCACAGTCACTCGCATACAGCCCCTCGGGCATATCTCATATCACTCACTCAGGGTACCCGCACTCACTGGGGGTGTTCAGACTCCAGAGGGTCTTCTTCAGCCCAAACACTATAACAAGCCACCTCGTGGCATAAATCATATCAGGCCCTCGGCCTCACAAAATCATGCATTAGTAACAACATGCTGCGGTGCGTATCCCGATCCCATAATATCCTCACAAAAATAGACCATCAGCCTTACTCAGTCATAAATCTCCCAAGCCACTTGGGCTATCAGAAAAACAGGGTGCTCAGCCCAAAATAACATTTTATATGCATCAAAATGGGGTAATAAAGATCGAGTTATGAAATTAGTAAATATAGCATGACTGAGTATAGATTTTCAATCAAAACAGTGAGGGGATAATAAGAAAAGGACCGTAAGGGTCCAAATTGCTCTAGCACAAGGCCCAAATATGGAATTCAGCCTAATTTATAGAAATTCTTTCGAAAACACATAAGTATCATATAGTTTCAGTCAAATACGCAACTTTATAGTTGCTACGGGACGGACCAAGTCACAATCCCCAATGGTGCACGCCTACACGCCCGTCACCTAGCATGTGCATCACCTCAAAGTAGTAAAACGATGTGAAATCTGGGGTTTCATAACCTCAAGACTAGATTTACAATCATTACTTACCTGAAATCGGTCAAATCCCTAGTCCGCGACGCCTTTGCCTCTGGAATCGGCCTCCAAATATCCTAACCAAAAGCAATACAATGCAATCAATATAGGCCAAGGAACCAATTCCATACGAAAAACTATCAATTTAGTTCAAAATCCGCGACGCCCTTGCCTCTGGAATCGTCCTCCAAATATCCTGAATCTAACCAAAAGCAATACAATGCAATCAATATAGGCCAAGGAACCAATTCCATACGAAAAACTATCAATTTAGTTCAAAATCCCGAAATTCACCCAAACCCGGCCCCTGGGCCCACGTCTCAGAATCTCACAAAAGTCAGAAAACTATAAACCCCTTTCACTCACGAGTATATCCATACCAAATTCATAAAAATACGACATCAAATGGTCCCTCAAATACCCAAATCAAACTCTCCAATTCTCAAGCCCTAACCCCTCATTTTCATCCCCGATTCCTACTAATTACATGCTTAAACAACCGAAAATCACCATAATCTCGTATTAGGATCAAGTAATGTTACATCCCGTACCTTAGCATTAGGATGTGCCGTAGTAAATACACATGGGTTTGAAGGGATTATGTCTATTAGGAGGTTATAGAGGGTTTAAGGCATTATTATTATGTTAGATATTATGTTAGTGTGAGTGTTACCATGATGTTAGGTTTGATTTAAGCATTCTTTATAGAAATGTTTGGTTGTACAGTTGGATTGATGGCTAACTATGGTAGATGCATTAGCCATTTGGTACATTGAGACACAGAATTTTAAGGTATCGAAGTGGTTTTGAATTGTCAACAAGTGTAAGGAGCGCTTGTAGAGCTTTAGCTTTTTGAGCTACACAAGTGAATGATGTCCTCATGGTAGGTACCTAACTTGCGCAATGGAGCTTTGCTCTAGTGGTAAAGAGAAAGACCGCTATCTTGAGGTTGTGGTTCTTAATTATTGAGAAAAGAGGTAACTCATAACTATTTTGCGCAATTGGATAACTCTAAATTGTCATTGATCACCGGTGTGTAAAGTGAAACTAAATATTTTTAGGAAGAACTTTTTCTTAATATTTTTAGGAAGTGTAGATTTGTATAGATATTTTAATAAAATAATAGTGTGTGAATTTATTTTACAGGGTACAATATGACCGTAATTGTACGGTATATAAAGTGTATTAAAAATAAGTAAAATTTTAAGTAATTTGAGATAATTCTTAATTGTACGGGTAATTGGTTAATTACCGGAAAACGGAATACTACTTAATTACCGAATAAATTGATAAAGATTAAAAATTCCTAACCCTACCCCCACGTGGCAGCAAGCCACTACTAAGACCTATGACTCTTAGTCATATTGGCTTAGGTGGACACTTACGTGTAATTAAGTGTGAGACATCACAAATTTGGTCCCAAAGTGCAAGAAGTAACTTGCTTAAACTAGTGCTCATCTTCTATTTTTTTTTCTTCCTTCTCAGAAGTATTAGATGCAACAACTTCTGCTATTGAAAATATTGTGACGCCGAGATCCTTATAGCTTTAAATACCAAAGATGATGGTTTTGAGATCTAGATTTGGGTAAATCTTGGTATCGTCTAGCAGATTAAATTAAATTAGCTAAGTTGTGAAATAAACCGAAGACAGAAGCTAATGGAACTTTAGAAATCTTTAACGAAGATAATTCATATCATGAGCTTCACCTGAAAATGACTGAACATTTCAAATCGGTTTACTTATAGTTGGAGAGAGCTGCAAAGTCATTTTCTCTTCATCAATTTTGCGTGATATATAGTTGGCAAATTATGGAAACAGTATGGTTATGTATAATTAAAATCTAACGGGCAATAAGAGAAGGACATACATTCCCTACTTCGATCCACTGTTACGTATTTTCGCGAAAGAGAATCGGTTCAGGTATGTTAAGGCTACCCTTCTTTCTTTTTGAAGTGATCTATACGACACGAATGAAACGAGCAAATGCGCAAATTCCATAAATGAATCTATTCATAGAGGTATTAGAGATGTCTATATTCTTGAATTTCCATATGTTTTATTATTCTATCGTCTGTTCATGGGTCTAAAAAATACGTAAGTTGGTAAAGTTTATTTCATGATATTAATCAGAAGCGTAATGGTCTTATGAAGTGCCGAGAGATTTTATTAACATATTTCATATGCATTCCATGCATTGCATTCATTTATACATATACATTGACCATGACCAGATGCCGCTATATATATATGGGAAAAAGGTCACGGAGTTATATATGCACCACCACTTGATCAGCTGGTATACGTTGGTGATTTTGCCCACAGTGACTAAGATGATATGATGGGATGCCCTAAGATGCTTGATGATATTATGTACGTACAGACCTATGCATTGCATGACATTTATACACATATGCAAGACATTATAAATATTTCATGATTTACAGAGCTATCCAGATTTACAGGTTGAGTCATTTACTCTATGTTTCTTCCATGTCTTTTTTATACTTATTTACATGCCTTACATATTCGGTACATTATTCGTACTACAGTCCTTTTAGGACGCTGCATTCATGCCTATAGGTATAGATAATCAGTTTGACGAGCCTTCATAGTAGATGAGATTGGCTTCATCGAATGATCGGCAAGACTTCACCTCATTCAGAGTGCAGCCGAGTCTATGAGTCATCGTGTTAGAAGTTTTCTACAGGCTTATGGGTAGGCCGGTACCTTGTCCCATTTGATGTCAAATAATCTTAGAGGCTTTGTTGACAAAGGTTAGGCCTTTCCGGCCCATATGTATTCATGTTTTAAGAACGATAGTTTATTGATAAGCCCACTTATAGTTATGCATTACGGGTTGTGGCCTTATTGTTCCACGATAGTTACAAAAGGAATCAGTCCAACTAACTCGCCCTATGTATGTTCTAGTTTTTTTCGAACGATCATGAGTTACAAAGTGGTTCGCTCGAGCCAGTACGACACCGGGTGCCAGCCACGCCTCCCCAGGTTCAGGGCGTGACAAGTTACTTACCTCAATGGAAATCCCCTTGATTCCCTCTTCAAAACTCTCCAAAAGCTTCAAAAATCCGAATAGAAATGGTGATGAATGACCAACATTCGCGAAATGTTTCATTTATACCTTCTGCCCAGGCCTTTCCGTAATTGCGGTCTATTTCTCTCGCATGCGGGGCCGCACATGCGATCAAGGCACCGCATCTGCGGTTTCCACTTAACTCACTAGCTTCCGCACCTGCGCCCCAAGCCTCGCACCTACGGGCTCGCAGGTGCAGCCCAATCCTCCGCTCCTGCGATAATTCCGCATCTACGATTTCTTCCCGCATCTGCGATCATCGAACCCATGGTCCCCACTCCGTAGGTGCGGAAACATCAGAAGCAACAACTTTAGTTGCAAAATCCCACTTCCAAATCCTCCGTTAACCATCCAAATTTATCCCGAGACCCTCAGGACCTCAACCAAATATACCAACAAGTCACATAACAACATACGAACTTAGACAAACCTTCGGAACACTCAAAACAACATCAAAACACCGAATTACCCTCGGATTCAAGCCTAAGAACGTCTAAACTTCCAAATTCCGCAAACGACGCTAAAACCTACTAAATCACTCCGAATGACCTGAAATTTTGCACACACGTCACAATTGACACTACAAACCTACTCCAACTTCCAGAATTCAATTCCAACCCCGATATAAAAATTTCCACGCCGATCGAAAATTGCCAAATTTCTAATTTCGCTAATTTAAGCCTAATTCTATCACGGACATCCAAATCATATTCCGGACACGCTCTCATGTTCAAAATCACCTAACGGAGCTAACCAAACCATCATAATTCACATCCGATATCGTTTACACATAAATCAACATCTGGTTGATTTTTCCAACTTAAACTTCTAAATAGGAGACTAAGTGTCTCATTCCACAACGAAACCACTCCGGACCCGAACAAACTAACACGATACGATAAAATACAACTTAGGAACACATAAGGAAGCAGAAATGAGGGAAACGAGGCTATAATTCATGAAATGACCGGCCAGGTTGTTACGTTAACACCTTCTATTTAATATAATTAGAACCCTTACCTAGAATTTTTAAAGTTAAACAGACCATAAAAACAGAGCTAACACTAAGCATTATTAGTTAAATTGGTGTTCTAATTTACCATTAAATTAATTAGGTGGCGACTCTTTAATTAATGAAATCTCGGTCTTTTCAACAGTTTATACTCTAATTTGACTCGTGTTAAAATGGGGTATAATAGTTTGAGGACTCTGCTGGGGACTGAGGTTCTAACCACAACGAACTTAGGGTAATTAAGGTTTGCATGCTGACTTTATTTGACTCTAAATTATTTTACATGCCATAATTGTTTTGCTTGATATAAATTGTCTATGTGTTTCTGCTTTGATATAAACTGCCATTATGTTTCACTTTTCCACTCCTAGAAAATTCACACACTTAAGCGGTTACATGGTTTGCACCCGTGCCCTACTCAAAAAAACCATTTAGGGGAAAATTCGTAGTTAAGTCGATCAATGGTGAAGGCGAAAGTCACGAGCTTTACACTCTCAAGTTGTCCACTTGGGATAACACCCGTCTAGAAAAACCCACTCTTAGTCAGCCTAAGATAGAGCTAACAAAGCCTTTTAAGAGCATGCATTATTTTAACCTTAGGTGATTTAATATCCAAGGTGTATTAAATCCATTAATTAACCTTACCTAAATGTCCAAGTGGGTTTTCAATTCCAAGTGACACCTTGTCACGACCCAAATCTCTCTCTGTAAGACGTCGTGATGACACTTAGACCCTACGACTAGGTAAGCCTAACAAATTGCGAAATAATAGAAATGGAAAGAGAATTTGACAACTAGACTACAACAAATATGGTAAAATGATATAATATCGCTCGTCACGTACAATAACCAACACTCTAGTATACACAATACTCCCAAAACCCCAAAAATAATAAGTCACAAGCTACAGAAGAACTAGTATCTCTGTACCCTAGAGTCTAAGAGAGTACAAAAAGGTAAACGACATAAGAGAGAATAGAGGGGGACTCCGAGGTCTGCGGATGCGGTAGATATACCTTTAAGTCTCCAAAGTCTCGCTTCTCACTGATAACGGGCTGATACAAAGTACCTGGATCTGCGTACAAAATATGTGCAGAAGAGTAACATGAGTACACCATAACGGTACCCAGCATGTGCCAAGCTAATCTTGGTCGAGTAATGACGAGGTCAGGACAAGGCCCAACTAGTATATAATAAATTAGAGAGAAAAATATAGCGGTGTAATAAGAAACTGGAAATTTAACAAGAGGAAACCATAAAAAAATAAGCAACATAGCACACAGGGATAAACAACAATAAGGGATCTCCTGAGATACTATCTCGTAGTCCCAAAAGTAAATATGCAAGGAGATACCCGGAGTACCGCCTCGTAGTCTCAAAAGTAAATGTGTAGGGAGATCTCTCGAGGCACTGCCTCGTAGTCTCAAAAGTAAATGTACAGGGGGATCTCTCGAGGTACCGCCTCGTAGTCCCAAAAGCAAACACATAACGTGAAACCGACGAATATAACAATTAACAGCAACAAATCTACAATTAAGACTGATACAGATAATGGAAAAATAAGAAATCAACTAAGCATGCTACACAAAGTTCAAATAAGCAGTTAAGACACATAGACATGCGAAATTAGGCTAAACAAGGTAACTACACATGTTGGTATAACTCCATTAAGATGAAGTAGGTTATTACTCATTTAAAAATGGATTTTACAACAAATAGCCCATGTACGCACTCGCCACCTCGCGTACACGGCGCTCACATATCACAGAAGTGTCATAACAGTGCAAAATCCTAAGGGGACTTCCCTCACACAAGGTTAGGCAAGCCACTTACTTCGAACCAAGCTCAATCAATTAGTAAGAATGCCTTTTCCATGATTTTCCGACTCCGAATTGCCCAAATCTATCCAAAAGTAGTTACATACCATAAATATAACTATAAAAAACTAATCTAATTAATGAAATTAAGGCTTAAGAAAGAAATTAGAAAATCGCCCAAAAGGTTGACACGAGCCTACGTCTCGGAATTGGGTAAAGAGTTCACTGGTACGAAAATTATCCAAATTCGAATCAAAACTCAAAAACTTAGTTGAAGAACTTCTCCCATTGTCCCCAAAATTTTCAACCCAAATCTGAAATTAAAGGATGGAATCAACTATAGATTAATGTGGTATAATAATAAATGATTCAAGAACCGTTACCCTATAGCTTTCTCTGACCCCCCCCCCCCCATAATTTCATCCAAAACCGAGCTCTCTATTTCAAGTTAAAACAATTACCTCAGAGCTTCGTGAACACGGGACCTCCATGGAGAACACGAAGCACAAGTCCCCTCCTGCCTCCAATTCCTCTTCGCGAATGCAAAAGTCCCCTCGCGAACATGAAGAAGGAAACTAGTAACTGGAAACACCAAAAAATCTACAACTTTCACAAGTCCGGTTTTTGTCCGTTAACCACCCGGAATCCACCCGAGGCCCCCCGAACCTCAATCAAACTTACTAACAAGTCCTATAAAACCATACAAACTTATTCGACCCTCAAAACACATCAAACAACAATAAAAACATGAATCACCCACCAATCAAAACTTAATGACCATTGAAACTTCAAACTTCTACAACTAATGCCGAAATATATCAAACCATGTCCGTTTGGCCTCAAATTTTGCACATAAGTCATATTCTACATTACAAACCTACTCCAACTTTCGGAATGAGAATCCAACCCTGATATCAAAAGTCCACCCTCGGTCAAACTTCCCAAAAATTTAACTTTTGCCATTTCAAGCCTAATTTAGCTACAGACCTCCAATTCACAATCCGGACACACTCCTAAGTCAAGAATCACCCAATGGAGATAATGGAACCGACAAAAATCCATTTCGGAGTCGTCTTCACAAAGTTCCAACTATGGTCAAAATCCTAGAACTTAAGCTTCTGTTTTAGGGACCAAGTGTCCTGAAACACTCCGAAACCAAAAACAGAACCTATCGGCAAGTCACGTAAGCAAAAAAGATATGGGGAAAGTAGTAAATAGGGGATAGGGGCTAATACACTCAAAACGAACGGCCAGATTGTTACATCCTACCCCTCTTAAAACAATTATTCATCCTTGATCGAGCATAGAGACTTACCTGAAGTGGTAACAAGATGAGGATAGTGGTTGTGCATATCATGCTCGGTCTCCCAAGTTACCTCCTCGATCGGCTAACCCCTCTAGTGAACCTTGACTGAATCAATGTTCTTTGACCTCAACTTTTTAACTTGCAAGTCCAATATAGCCACCAGTTCCTCAACATAAGATAGATCCTTGTCCAACTGGACTGAGCTGAAATCCAACACATGAGACAGATTACCGTGATACTTCCGGAGCATAGAAACCTAAAAACCGGATGGACTCCTGCCAGGCTAGGAGGCAAGGAAAGCTCACATGCAACCTCCCCAACATGCCGCAACACCCCGAACGGGCCAATAAACCTTGGGCTCAGCTCATAACACCCTTCATGGGTGATACCCGGAGCAGGACCCGCTCTCCAACCATGAATCCAACATAGCGAACATTCCGATCCGCATAACTCTTCTATATGGATTGGGCTATACGAATTCGATCCTGAACTACCTTAACCTTTTCCAAAGCGTCCTGAACCAAGTCTGTACCCAATAGCCTAGCCTCAGCCGACTCAAACCAACCCGCTTGAGACCGATACCGTCTACCATATAAAGCCTTAAACAGTGCCATCCGAATTCCCAACTAATAACTTTTATTGTATGCAAACTCCGCAAGTGGCAAGAACTAATCCCAAGAAATTTCAAACTCCATCACACATGCACATAGCATATCCTCTAATATCTAAATAGTGTGCTTGGACTGTCCGTCCGTCTGAGGGTGAAATAATGTGCTCAACTTAACCCGAGTACCTAACTCATAATGTACGACCCTCCATAATCGTAATGTAAACTGCGTACCCCGGTCAGAGATGATAGATACCGGTATGCCATGAAGTCTAACAATCTCGCGGATATAAAATCGAGCTAGCAGCTCGGAAGAATAAGTAGTCATCACAAGAATAGAATGAGCTGACTTGGTTAGCGTATCCATAATCACCCAAACTGCATCAAACTTCCGCTGAGTCCGTGGAAGCCTAACAATAAAATTCATAGTGATTCGTTCCCATTTCCACTCTGGTATCTCTAACGTCTGAAGCAATCCACCCGGTCACTAATGCTCATACTTCGCCTTCTGGCAATTTAGACACCGAGCTACATACTCTACGATGTCCTTATTCATTCTCCTCCACCAATAATGCTACCTCAGGTATTGATACATCTTCGCGGCACCCGAATGAATGGAGTACCACAAACTGTGAGCCTCCTAGAGAATCAAGTCACACAATCTGTCTACATTGGGCATACATAGCATGCCCTTTATCCTCAAAGCACCATCATCTCCAATAATAACCTGCTTAGCATTACCGTACTGAGTCGTGTCCTTAAGGACAAATAGATGGGGGTCATCATACTGACGCTCCCTAATACGATCATAAAGAGAAGACTGAGAGACCATACAAGCCAACACTCGACTCGGCTCAGAAATATCCAATCTAACAATCTAGTTGGCCAAGGCTTGAACATCCAGCTCCAATGGTCTCTCTGTTGTTGGAAAATATGATAAGCTCCTCAAACTCTCCGGCCCGCGACCTAAGGCATCGGCCACCATATTGGCCTTTCCGGGATGGTATAGAATAGTAATATAGTAATCCTTAAGCGGATCTAACCACCTCCGCTAACGCAGTAAAGATCCTTCTTCTTGAACATATGTTGCAAACTCCGGTGATCGGTGTAGATCTCTCAAGGGACACCGTACAAACAGTGCCGCCAAATCTTCAAGGTAAGAACAATAGCTGCTAACTCAAGATCGTGGACATGATAGTTCTTTTCATGCACCTTCAGCTGTATAGACGCGTAGGCAATCATCCTATGGTCTTGTATCAACACCGTACCGAGACCAAGCCCCGACGCATTACAATATGCAGTATAAGACCTCGAACCTGGAGGCAATACCAATACTTGGGCTATAGTCAAAGATGTCTTGAGCTTCTGAAAGCTCTCCGGACATTCCTCTGTCCTCCTGAACGGAGCACCCTTCTGGGTCAGCCTGGTCATAGGTGCTACAATAGACGAGAAATCCTCTACAAATCAATAGTAATACCCGCCAACCCAAGAAAAATCTGGATCTCCGTAGCTGAGGACAGTCTGAGACAACTCTCTACTGCTTCCACCTTCTTTGGATCTACCTTGATTCCATCACTCAATACTACATGATCTAAGAACACCACTGAGTCTAGAAAAAACTCACACTTCAATTTTTTTGCATAATGCTTCTTTTCTCTCAAGTCTGGAGCACAGTCCTCGGTGCTGATCATGATCCTCCCGAGTCCGTGAGTACACCAGAATGTCGTTAATGAATACGATGATGAAAGAGTCAAGATAGGGCCGGAACACACTGTGCATCAAGTGCATGAATGTTTCTAGGACGTTGGTCAACCCAAATGGCATCACAAGGAACTCGTATTGACCATACCGAGTCCTGAAAGCGCTTTCGAGATATATGGCTCACGAATCTTCAACTGATGATAGCATGAATGCAAGTCAATCATGGAAAATACCCTGGCACCCTGTAACTGATCAAATATGTCATTAATACGAGGCAATGGATACCTGTTCTTCACTGTAACTATGTTCAACTGGTGATAATCAATGCACATACGCATAGAACCATCCTTCTTCTTCACAAACAAGACTGGGGCACCTCAGGGTGACCCACTGGGACGAATGAAGCCCTTATCAAGCAATTCCTGTAGCTTCTCCTTCAACTTCTTCAACTCAGGAGGAGCGATACAATATGCATGAATAAAAATAGGCTGAGTTACCGGCAACAAATCAGTACCGAAATCAATATCCCTGTCGGGCGGCATACTCGGAAGATTAGCTGGAAATACATCTCGAAAATCTCTCACTACTTGACTGAATCAACTATAAGGGTATCAATACTGACATCTCTCACATAAGCTAGATACGTATCATACCCTTTCTTAAACATTTGTTGAGATTTAAGAAATGAAATAACTCTACTGGGAGTGTAATATAAGGTATCTCTCCACTCTCACCACGGTAATCCTGGCATAGCTAGCATCACGGTGTTAGCGTGAAAATAGAGAATAGTATAATGGGGCGACAACCAGTCCATGCCTAAAATAATATCAAAGTATTCCATACTAAGCAATAATAAATTGACTCTAGTCTCAAAACGACTAAGAACAATCAACACGACTGATACACACGGTCAACATTAATAGAATCTCCCACAGGTGTAGACACATAAATAGGATAACTCAATGAATCACGAGATACGCCCAAATACAAGGCAAAATAAGATGACACATAGGAATAAGTGGAGCCTGGATCAAATAATACTGATGCATCTCTATGACAAACCGGAACAATACTTGTAATGACAGAATCAGAAGCACTTGCCTCTGTACGAGCAGGAAGAGCATAATACCTGGCCTAGCTTCCCCCTCTAGGGCGACCTCTACTTGCTCGGCCTCCACCTCGAGCTGGCTAAATGGGTGGGGTGGCATATGGTGCTGTAATCATAGCCTGAGGACCCGGTGAAGCTCGCAGTTCCTGAGAAGTCTGTGGATGTGCACCCCTTCTAAATCTGGGGCAATCCCTCACCATACGGAGAGTGTCGCCACACTCAAAGCAAGCTTTCAAAGGGCGTGGTTGTTGTGGCTGGCTCGGGCCAGGTTGACTAGATTGACCACTGGAAGCACCCCGTGCAGGAGGTATACTAGATACTGGCGGGACATAATAAGGCTCATGAGGCCTAGAAGTAGCCGAAATACCACTGGCCGCTGGAAGTACTGAATGAATAGGATGACTCACATTGCCCCTACAATGACGACTATAGCTGTGGAACCAGTACCATTATAAGTGCCAGACTCTCGAGATCTCTTGGCCTCTCTCTCCTCTCTCTCCCGAGCAAGCATTCCCTCTACTCTACTAGCAATACCCATAACCTGTCGGTAGGAAATATCCATATCCAACTCCCGGGCCATGCTAATCCTGGACCCTCTTTCAAACTGTAGAACCCAAGGCTGGTGCATGCCTAGCCAAATCACTGAAGCACACTGCATACTCTAACATAATTATGGCACCCTGGCGTAACTGCTCAAACTCAGCGCGCCATGCATCTCTGAGACTCTAGGGAACATACTCCCTCGAGAACATATCCAAGAACTGAGTCCAAGTAAGTGAAGTTGCCCCAGCCGGACTACCCAACTCATAAGCACGCCACCACTAATAGGTTGCTCCTCTAAGATGGAACGCAGTGAAAGAAACCCCACTCGAGTCCGCTACACCTATAGTATAGAGGATACAGTGGACCTCCTCAAAAAACCCCGGGCATCCTCTGATGTCAATCCACTGAAAGTAGGAGGGTGGTACTTCTTGTACCCCTCAAGCCTGAGTTGCTCCGCCTCAGAAACTGATGCCCTAACCTTGGGCTGAACTGGGTCTACCGGCTGCATCAGTACGATCTCTAGAACCTAGTCGACCTGAACCCGCTGCTCTGGGCTATGGACGGCGGGAGTCTGTGCTCCTCTCTCGGCCTGAGATGTGGCAGAAGAAAGTGGAATAAATCTAGCCTGAGCCAAGGTGCTGAACGTGCTCGGGAACTGCACAAGGGCCTCCTCAAGAGCCGGTACAGTAACAGTTGTCCCAGGTGTCTGGGCACCGACTAAAGCTAATGGTGGCTCATCTATAGCAGTTCGTGCATGTGTTCTATCTGCACCACGTGGACGTCCTCGGCCTCTACCTCGACCTCGACCTCACGCGGATTAAGTAGGTGGCGTGGGTGCCTGGTCATCAGATCCGCATGTACGTGTCCTCACCATTTGTGAGAGAATAAAAGACAGAAGTTCAGAATTTAAAAGTCAACAATTTTGCATGACAAGGAATCAAAAGAAGTAAATTTTCCTAACAGTTCCATAGCCTCCCGAAGATAAGTATAGATGTCTCTGTATCAATCTGCGAGACTCTACTAAACCTGCTTGTGACTCATGACAACTATGAACATAGAGCTCTGATACCAACTTATCACGACCCAAATCCCCCTCCGTAAGACATCGTGACGGTACCTAGTCTCTACGACTAGGTAATCCTAACAAATCGCGGAATGATAGAAATGGAAACAAAATTTGACCACTAGACTACAAAAAATACTGTAAAATGATATAATGTCGCTCGACACGTACAATAACCAATACTCTAGTATACACAATACTCTCAAAGTAAAATCATAAGTCACAAGCTACAGAAGAAACTAGTATCTCTATACACCAGAGTCTAAGAAAATACGGAAAGGTAAACGACATAGGATATAATAGATGGGTACTCCGAGGTCTGCGGATGCGGAAGATATACCTTAAAGTCTCCAAAGTCTCATTTCTCACTGATGACGGGGCTGATACAAAGTACCTAGATCTGCGCACAAAACATGTATAAAAAAGTAGCATGAGTACACCACAACGGTACCTAGCTGTTGATCCCCAATTTTTCCCTATATATTTTAAATATGGATAAATACTTTAAAAATAGCATATATATTCATATATAAGCATGCACAAGGTTTTTATAATTTCCCTATAATTTTAAAGATTTTAAATTGATTTATTTCCTTCCCTTTTACTCATAAAATCCCCAATAATTATCCCTCAAATTATTGTTGTGGTAATTTAGTCATTTAAATTCTATATTTATGCCAAAATATTGTTGAAATATTTTTAGTGCATTTTTATAATTATATTTTGTATTTTTAAAAGCTAAATTGCATATAATTGCAATATCAGCCCTATTAATGTATAATTAAATTTTTATGTATAAAATTGACCTTCTATATTTTTAAGATGTTAAATATCTATTTTAAATTATTTTAGTACACAAAATTATATTTTAGAAATTATTTACTATTTATTATAAATTATATAGGGATAAATTGGCTATTTAAAACATAGCCAAATTGCATTTCAATTTTAGCTCCAATTTTTAACCCATCCCAATTTCTAGTCAAATTACCTAACTCAAACCCTAAACCCGCCTACCCGACTCACAACCACTTAAATCATGGTCTTGATCTGAGAGATCAATGACCCGTATTAACTCTTGCCCTTTTTAACTCTAAACGACCCCTAACCCTGAATCATTCTTAAAAACCTGCTGCCTCTATATTCTCTCATCTCCTCTCCTCACCCTTAAACCCTATCCCTTCAACCGCCGACCTCTCTTCCCCGATCTTCTCCGGTGATCTCTCACCAACTCCTAAGCCTCCAATGGCTTCTCTAGTGCCATGCTTGCCTTCTCTAAGGTATGCAAGAGCCCAGGGCCATGCGGACTTGCATCCAGGGTTTGTCACTTGTCTGTTCTTGGATACTCCAGTGTGATTTCGAGAAAATCACGATGTATTTGTTATGGTCCTTGGGATTCTAGACAAGTTCTTTCATCTCTATATAGGTTTCTTCTGAAACCCTAATTTCTATCTACATGTCCTAGATCTGTATAGATTTAAAACTATTTGAGTTTTTTTCTTTAATGTTTTACACTGTCCTTGGAACTCTTTACAAGAATTATATGATTTCAAGTGTTTTCGTTTTCTTCTAAAAACAATTAGGGTTTCAGAACTTCTTTTACAACTCTATTTAGACTGATTCTTTATGTTTAAACTTCTATTTCTTGCATATTTTAACTGATTCTGTGATTTAGTACCTCTTCAACTTGCCTATGTTGAAAGCCCTAATTTTCTAGATCTCTTCGTTTGATTCTGTGTATTAGCATGACTGATCGTCTCATGTTTGAATTTCTGTGACTATCTTGCCTCGAATATGTTCCTACTGAGTTTTTATGCCTAACTTACATCTATGTGTTGGGGTTCATCTTGACTGGTCAATACTTGCCTCTTTGCTTGCTACGTTTGATTACTCCTATCTCACTCTATTTATATGCTAAAACATTGACACATGACTCTCTCTTTGATTGACTCTGAGCTCCCTGCTTCTTGGGTTGATTTGAAAAACTTCCTTTTAGACCTTGGATTCTCCTGTTTAAACTTTGGTTTATTTGCTTATTCATGGGAACCCATGTTACTTTCCTTAAATCAGTAATTTCGAGTCCTTGATTCACTGATTTACTATATGCTGATTTTCGATTATTTTCATATTCTGCAACTTTATTTTATTTTCTTACCTTATTTGGTTAACCTATTATTTTACTGATTCTTCACTAGCTGTTTCCTTGATTGAACCTTTATGTACTTACCCCTAATTATCTATTTTGTACCTGATGCCCTACTTGATTTCTTTCCTTAAATATTTTTTGCCCATTACCGTTGGTTGATTATCCCTTAATTAAGAAGTACTTGCATTGATTTGATTCTGATTATTACTTGGTTCCATAATTACTATACTACTGTGATTCTTGCCTTATTTTACCTAATTTCGAACTACTATATATACATACTCTCTCATTAACACAAAGACACGAACATTTTTCGGTTCAAAAAGCTCTCACACTCAAAAACTTTCAGCTATCTCTCTAGTTACTTGCTATTATTCTGAGTTAGCCGGTTTCAAGACAAGGCTAACTATTGTGCTTTCCTATTCCTCATTTTGTGTTTACTATCCCCTTACTGGCATGTCCTGATTTTAATTCAAGTCCCAAAATAATATGCTTCTTCTATTACTTCAATTTGTCATGTTTCTAATATGCTTTTATCTATGATTTTGTTGTTCAACCTGCAATTGACATGTCTACTTCACTATCTGTTTTGTTGCATGTTGTATAACCCCTAAGGATCCCCTTCTAGTATGTCCCAATATGACTATATTTCTCTGATCGCTGGCATGCCCCTTCCTGGGTGAAGTAATTGGCTATCTTAAGCCTCTTGATTCTGTATTATCTCTATAGTTCATGCTATACTTTCAAAGCCTTGACCCCTTTAGGCTCCTCTAATTCTTAATATGTGCCCTATGCTTATCCCAAATCCCAATTACCCCCTAAGTGGATGTGTGCACCTATTTGACTCCATGTATTGAAATGTTGATGAACTTCTTCTGGTTCTGTATTTGGTTCGATTGATTGTTAGTCACCTTACCCTTTTAAATTGTCATATTTAAAAACTCCCTATGTGTTTTTTTACAAAACCATCTCAAACAGATGTCTTTTTAATACTGTTTTTCTACTGAAACCTTTCAAACTCAGTCAAGCACTCTCACTCTACTCCTAAGTCCCTAGGTTATTTCCCTTCCAGTGTGTGTACTGCCTTGGGATCCTCTTGAGAACCCTCTGAACTCTGGCACACTGAGGCTGGCCCTTCAACACTGCACTTACTCAATTTGGTCACCAAGTCTATGTGTGAGCACTGCCCGGGATCCTTGAGATCCTTAGGGAACTCCGACACACCTAGACAATGATATTGTCTATGAAATTGGCATTTGAGGCTATTGGAGGTTTTGGGAAATCACTTGGTCTTGCTTCAGGCTCCCTATAGTGTAACTTTTTCTTTTCCTTTTAATCTATTTATATAATTCATTCAGACGGTCTGTAATAATTTGTAAACGGATATTGGGGTAACTAGTGAAAAGGGTGGGTAGTTACATATTTGTGGGGTAATACGGGTAGAAATTATGCCTATAGGACTTTATATTTTTGCTATGTTTGTCTTACCATGTTAGAAATCATGCCTATAGGTCTCAAGTGGTTCCAATAATAGAAATCATGTTTATAGGTCTTAAAATCAACTTTATAAATATAAACCATGCCTATAGGACTTTATATCTTGCTATGTTTGCCTTACTACGTTAGAAATCATACCTATAGGTCTCAAGTGGTTCCAATAATAGAAATCGTGTTTGTAGATCTTAAAATCAACTTCGCAAGTAGATACCATGCCTATAGGATATGATCCAATTAACTTCTGTTATAATGGATATTTATATGTACTTTCATTTGTTATCATGCCTACCGGTTTCTAACATCAGTTTTTTTGAAACAATTAGATATCATGCCTATAGGGAACAAAACCAGAAAATTTGCCTATATATTTAAACCAGTTTAGTTTAAGTAAATCAATCCAGTTCATGATTAGTTCACTTCGAAACTAGTTTAATTAGTGGTTTGTTTTCCCTGAAACGAATTCTTTCAAATAACTGTCTTAATCTATCATTAGACAACATGCCTATAGGAATCCAGAAGTCTATTTTGAAATCTGGCCTGTTTTACTATATAAAATGTAGTTATCACTATTTCGCGTGTAGGCAAGCCTATAGGGCATTTTCAAAATCCAATAACTCTGAAACTGTTTCTGTTACTTAATGTTCCGATTTAACAAGCTTAAAATCAGTAGGCAAACTGATAGGGTTATTACTTCTGAGTTTTTAGAATAAACTGCCTATCTTCTGTGTCTAGATATTCACTTAGACATCATGCCTTAGGATACTATTTAACAAAAGACCCTTATTTGTGTTTGAGTCGTGCTGCTTATGTGCATTGTTTGTGGAGGTAAACTTGAGCCTCTAATTGCTTCTTTCCTGTCTTATGTGCTAAGGTCCTATTTGTTCTTTCCTGTCACCTTAGTATTTCCTCATTTAAACCTTAGGTGTCTATCTAGAACTACCTATAGGTAGAGGTCCTAAATTCCCCCAGAACCATTAAGAAGGGACAGGTAACAGCACACAATAGAGATCGCTAACCAACACTCTCTTTAGTGACCACTAAGGGGGTGGGAAGGGTAGATATGGGATGTGATGACTACACACTATTATCACGTGCAACCCCTCATTGAGGAGCGTCCACCTGACATTTTGTGGGGTGATCCTATAGGCTAACCAACCTGGGGCTCCTCCTTTTCCCAAAATTCCTTTTGTTTAAAACTTTGTTTTATATGCATACAACTCTTGTTCAAAATCTTTGTCTTATTATTTGAGTTATACAACGTACTTTACTTGCAAACTATTTGATTTAACTATTTAATTGTTAATGAACTAATTCATAAATATAAGTTCGGCCGGGACCCACAGTTGTGGACCACTAGGGGTACCTAACACCTTTCCTTCGAGGTCATTTCGAGTCCTTACCCTAATCTCTGGTAATGCAAATCAATCCAATCATTAGTCGCTCTAGGTGCCCTACCCCCATGATTGTCGAAACCCAGACTTTCTCTGCGAAGGGAAAAAGGGGATGTGACACCAGCAAGTGCCAAGCCTAACCTAGGTCGAGTAGTAACGAGGTCAGGACAAGGCCCTACTGGTATATAATAAATAAGATAGAAGAATATAGAACTGTAATAAGAGACTAGAAATTTAGCAAGAGGAAACCATAGAAAAATAGCAACACCTCACACGGGGATTAAACAATAGTAGGGGATCTCCCGAGATACCGTCTCGTAGTCCCAAAAGTAAATATGCAAGGAGATCTCCCGAGGTACTTCCTCGTAGTCTCAAAAGTAAATGTGCAGGGAGATCTCTCAAGGTACCGCCTTGTAGTCTCAAAAGTAAATGTACAGGGGGATCTCCCGAGATACCACCTCTGTCACACCCCAAACTTGGGGAGTCGTGGCTGGCACCCGGTGCCTTCTTGGCCCGAGCAAACAACTCTGCAACTTTTTTTCTTTGTACCTATCATGGGCCAATATGTCCACAACTCGTAATATATTACTATAAGTGGGCAATACTATATCAATAAACTATCGTTCCTAAAACATGAATACATATGGGCCGTCAAGGCCTCTGACATACTGTACAAAATGAACCTCTATCTACAAAGCCTGTAACTTTATTTGATACCAAATGGGATATGGTACCGGCCTACCCATAAGTCTGTAGCAAAACTCTGACACAATAACTCATAGACTTGGCTGACACAATAACTCATAGACTTGGCTGCACTCCGAATGAGGTGGAGTCTTACCTTCCTTCGCCGAATGCCAATCTCGTCTACTATGAGGGCTCGTCAAACTGATTATCTATACCTTCAGGAATGAATGTAGCATCCCCAACAAAAGGACGTCAGTACGAATAATGTACTGAGTATGTAAGGCAGAACTAAAACATAATCATTATTCAACATTAATTAAAGACATATCAGAATCAACCTAAATCTCCGAAATGCCACGGTATATGCGTACTTATTATACTTACATATATATAGTGCTTATCTTTTAGACTATTATCCATATGTATGATGCATGACTGCCCAACTGACTAGTGGTAACTACCTGACCTGCCGTAGCGCGGTGGTAAATTCATGACTGCCCGACCGATCGTAGCTCGGTGGTAAATGCATGACTTCCCGACCGGCCGTAGCTAGGTGGTAAATGAATATGCATGACTGCCCAAGCAGTGGTAAATAATGATACAAAACTGCATAACCGGTGGTAACTGCCAAACCGGCCGTAGCACGGTGGTAAATACATGAAGATGCATGTACATGTATCACTCAATTATAAACATTAACATATTTATCAAATACCTCAATAGATAACTATATACATACTTAGAAATGCTTGAATATCACATTAGGGGAATGAATAACATAGACATCCTTAACTGTTAAGAGTAGAACCACTTATGGAATAACATTACGTTTACGTATCGTTACTTGGATCATGCCAAAAGAAAGAAGGGATAGCCTTAACATACCTGAATTGATTCTCTTGACAATCCCTCTAACACATGTCTTTTGCGAAGAGTAGAACCACTTATGGAATAACATTACGTTTACGTATCGTTACTTAGATCATGCCAAAAGAAAGAAGGGATAGCCTTAACATACCTGAATTGATTCTCTTGACAATACCTCTAACACATGTCTTTTGCGAAGAACACGTAACGGTGAATCGAAATAGGGAAAATTTGTATGATATTCTTGAGAAAGATTGTACCATGATTTCTTAGAATCGAAATTCTGGTTGGTACTACCTTATGAAGTCTCGTATGAATTTGTCGTAGCTTCATCCATAAGTTAGCAAATTTTAGCAGATCATTTCTTGTTATACCCACAGATGTTATCACACCCAATTGGAAGGATTTCTAGTTAGAGAACTATTGAAGTTACGGCCCAAAACATTGGTGACTCACAACTGGAAGCCAAAGTTGTCGAAAAGTATGGATTTTGTCAAATCTAATATGCTACTATTGAAAGGATACATACAGGGATCCATGTAATATAAGATTTTGCAGCGGTCTAGAATATATATCTTTAGAAGAGGTAAAACATCATTCCCAATGAGTAGTAAGACGGAAAATCATTTCTCACAATCACAAGTGAGTGAATACTCCATATACTCTTCTGGATCCCAAATTCATAAAGAGAACCACAATCCCCACCTAAATACACGTTAATGCTTAGCAAGCATGCTTATTCCCAAAATGTGACACCACCTCCTTCATACACATTAGTCATACTTGACTTTAATTTGTCTTGGTCCCATGTGATAAAATAATTTTTACACTTATCCACTTAAATTAATATTTAACTATTTACCCACATAATTAAAAATTATCTCAAATTACTTAAAATACTATTCACTTTTAACACACCTTATGCACTTTACTATCATGATCGTGTGGTACCATATAATATAAATATATACAATATTATTTTATTAAAACATTCATGTAAAAATACTTATATTTTCTCAACTTCTAATTTTTTTAATCTCATATAAAAAGTACAAAGTTTTGTACGATTAATTCTTAAAATGGTAAAAAAGATAATCTTCTTTTCTTGTGAGAAAATAATTTTTATCTTTACAATAAAGAAAATCTCATAAACTTCCTCATATTATGTGTATAATTTAATATATTCGAAAGTAGTAATATTAATAACTATATAAAATTATATTTTTCAAACTTTTTACAAAAATGTTCCACTCAATATAAATACCATATCAAAATGTATCTAACGGTATCAAGGTTGTTAAACTTAAGGGGTCTTACGGTCATAAATCCTCTATAGAAAAGTACGAGATGTAACAACCTCGTAGTCTCAAAAGTAAACACACAGTTTGAAACCGACGAATATAACAACTAATAGCAAGAAACATACAACTAAGATTGATACAGATAAGGGAAAAACAAGAAATCAACTAAGCATGCTGCACAAAGTTCAAATAAGCAGTTAAGACACGTAGACATGCGAAATTAGGCTAAACAGGGTAACTACACATGCTGGTATAACTCCATTAAGATGAAACAGGTTATTGCTCAGTAAAAATCGGATATTACAACAAATAGACTGTGTACACACTCATCACTTCGCATACATGACGCTCACATATCACAAAAACATCACAACAGTACCAAATCCTAAGGGGACTTCCCCCAAATAAGTTTAGGCAAGCCACTTACCTCGAACCAAGCTCAATCAATAAGTAAGAATGTCTATTCCACGATTTTCCGACTTTGAATGGCCCAAATCTAGCAAAAAGCAATTACGTACCATAAATATAACTATAAAAAACTAATCTAATTAATGAAATCAAGGCTTAAGCAAGAAATTAGAAAATCACCCCAAAAAGTCAACCGGGGCCCCCGTCTCGGCATCGAGTAAAAGTCACAAAATACGAACATCCATTCAATCACGAGTTCACTCGTACCAAAGCTATCCAAATCAGATATCAAATCCGAATCAAAGCTCAAAAAATTAGTGGAAGAACTTCTCCCATTTTTTCTAAATTTTTCAACCCAAATCCAAAATTAAAGAATGGAATAAATTATAGATTAATGGAATATAACCATAAATGAGTCAAGAATCGTTACCCAATAGCTATCTTTGAAAATCTCCCAAAATTGCGTCCAAATACGAGCTCTCTATCTCAAGTTATGCTAAAAATGGCTTAACCCTCGATTTTGAAATGTTATATTCTGCTCAGGCATCCCTTTTTACGAACGCGGAGGAACCCTCGTATTCGTGAAGCACAAAATTGCTTCAGTCCAAAATTCTTTATCGCGAACGTGAAGGTTACTCAGCTTGACCCTACGCGAATGTGGGACCAACATCGTGAACGCGTAGGCAAAATGCCCTGGAGATTCAGTTGACCAACTTTCTCTATGCGAACGCGGGAATCGCATCGCGAACACGTAGACCAATTACCTCAGAGCTTCGTGAATGCAGGACCTCCATCGCGAATGCGAAGCAGAAATCCCCACATGCCTCCAGTTTCTCTTCGCGAACACGGGACCTCCATCGTGAACGCGAAGCACAAATCCAAGCCTACCTCCAGTTCCTCTTCGCGAATGCAGAACTCCCCTCGCGAACGCGAAGAAGGAAAGAAATACCAGAAAATCTACAACTTTCACAAGTTCAATTTTTGCCCGTTAACCACTCGAAATCCACCCGAGGCCCCCGGGACCTCAACCAAATATACCAACAAGTCTTATAACAATATACGAACTTAGCCAAACCCTCAAAACACATCACACAACAACAAACACACGAATCACCTACCAATCCAAACTTAATGAACTTTGAAACTTCAAACTTCTACAACCGATGTCGAAACCTATCAAACCATATCGGATTGACCTCGAATTTTGCACACAAGTCATGTTCAATATTACGGACCTACCCCAACTTCTGGAATCAGATTCCGACCCCGATATCAAAAGTCTACTCCCGGTCAAACTTTCCAAAAATTCAACTTTCGCCATTTCAAGCTTAATTTAGCTACATACATTCAATTCACAATTCGGAAACGCTCGTAATTCCAGAATCACCAAAAGGAGCTAACGAAACCAGCGAAACTCCATTTCGGAGTCGTCTTCACATAGTTCTAACTGCGATCAAAATCCTAGAACTTAAGCTTCCACTTTAGGGACTAAGTGTTCGAAAACACCCTGAAATCAAAAACAGAACCTCCCGGTAAGTCACATAAGTAGAAAGCGATACGGGAAAAGCAGTAAATAGGGGATTGGGGCTAATACACTCAAAACAACCGGCTGGGTCGTTACACATCTTATCACGTATATGTACATTATTTGAAGGGTGAACATGCAATTATGTGGATCGTTTGCTTTAAATTAATTAAATCCTAGGTAAAGGAGCATGACCAACTTTTCTATGATATGTATGAAAATTTTTAGATGACATATTCAGCGAGAAGTTTATATAGCAAAAATTTCTTTATTTATTGTACTTTGTTTTTATCTTTTACTTAATTTAAAAGGGGTTCAAGCAATTCATGTACTTTATTTTGCATTTGAAAAAAAACAGAATTATTTAATTATTTTACGGCAATAATATGATACATAATGGCATATTTATCTTTCAAATACATGTTAGGTCTACCTCTGGCACAAAGAGACCCCCTACATATTAGGACACGCAATTATTTGTTATGTTTTGCTTGCTTACTTGCTTACTTGACTTTATTATCTTTATTCAAATATATATTTTATTTGTTCCTATATATATATATATATATATATATATATATATATATATATATATATATATATACATTTTTTTCTACTTATTTTTATTTCATCTTGTGTGATAAGAATGTGCCATTGAGACTTAAAAGTAAGTTTTACAAGTTAGTGGTTAGACCGACTACGTTGCATGTGGCAGAGTGTTGGCCATTCAAAAACTCCCATGTCCGGCAGATGAAAGTAGTGAAAATGAGGATGTTGAAATGGATGTGTGGGCATATTAGGTTGGATAGAATTAGGAATGAAGTTATTCGAGACAAGGTTGGAGTGGCCCCTGTAGAGGCAAAGCTGCGTGAAGAAAGGTTGAGATGGTTCTGGCATGTTAAGAGGTCAAGCACAAATGCCCCAGTCAGGAGATGTGAGAGTTTCGCCTTGGGAGGTGAGAGGAGGGGTAGAGGTAGGCCAAAGAAGGGTTGGGGAGAGGTGATCATGCGGGACATGGCGCAACTTGAGCTGACCGAGGACATGACCCTAGATAGAAGGGTGTAAAGGTTAAAGATTAGGGTAGATGGTTAGTAGGTAGTCGTGCGTTTCCTTTTATCATCTCTATTTCAATAGTATAAGTGCTAGTACGGTACCCTTTTTTCCTTTAGTTTCCTATAATCGCATGTCTTGTTCTGTTATTTCTTGTCATTCTATAGTTTGCTAGGAGTACTTCATTCAGATTCTCGTTTGCTGCCTTGGATTTATTTTTCTACATATATTATCTTGCTATTACTTGTTATCGGTACCCTTTTCATATTCTCTATTGCTATCTTTGATTTGATTTTAAAATTATTTGTCTTGCTATCAATTGCTATCAGGGCTTTCTTCACCTTCTTTAGTCGAGGGTCTATAGAAAACAATCTCCCTACCCTGGAGGGCAGGGTAAGGCTGCGTACATCCTACCCTCCCCAGACCCTACTTGTAAGATTATACTGGGTGGTTGTGTTGTTGTTGCTTCCTGAATTAATAATAATAATCATCACCAACCGTTTCGTGCTTAGCGCCCTTTAACCACTCTAGAGCACCGGTTAGGACCAAATTTCTCTTAGGTCTACTCCAATTCTTAGTCTCTAGGCATGATCTTCTATTTTTTTATAAGGTAGGATAATGTTTTTGCCAACTCTCCAATAAGCTCGATTTGTCATGAATTCCTCGATATTCGTTCCTTCAACTAGCCGTAATGATATTCTTTAAACAAAAAAGGTGTATAGTAAGATTTCATTAGAAAAACTAGCATAATATTTTATAGTAAATATTTTGCCCATCTAATTTCGCGAGTTAATTCAGGTTATTTTATTAAAATATGGTTACATATTTTTAAAATATTTCCACTCATGCCCCACATGATTTTATACCTTCCATTCTTTCATATGTTTTCCACACATGCATAAACTTCTATTTCCAACAATGTAGAATATTTTTCTTGCAGCTCTATGTTTCATAAATCTACTTAGCATTCTACCTTTGTCTTTGAATTTTAACATTCGTGCCAATTCTTATTTACAAGTTGGTAGATGTACAAACTTGCGCAATCTACCGAGCAATAGAAGGCCATTATTTGGTCAATTTGCATCGTCAAATTATTCTAAAAATTTTACCTATTGAATTCAAGTGTATGTATCGTCTTACTTTGGGTCGTCGAGATTAATCTTCACGCACCCATTAATTCTAAGTTTTGGCACGTGAGTCGAGGTACTATCCCATAAATCCCAAAATAGTTGGCACCGTATTCCTAGGCTTCGACAACTTTATGATTTGCCAATGCTAAAAAAACGTTTTTAGTGTATATTCATGTCGATCGACTATCATATCATTGTGAGCTTGAGATTTTTGCCCTAAGCAAATTATTCCTAAAAATCCAAACAAAATAATTTTTAATTTTTGTTGATATTTTTGGCATTTTTGTGTTAATTAGTCGCACAATAATTCACATTAAAAAAAACATATATGCATTAGGAGCTTAAATTTTACAATTTGGGTATTAATTCATTTTAGAACAATTTAAAAAAATATCACAAAAATAGTTTTTTAAGCATCTTTAGTTGATAATTGTTGCATTTATTTTTAAGTAAAATTTTAGAAGTCAATTGGTTTAATCTTGAATTAGGTCTTTATTTTAGTATTTTATAAAATCAGAAATAAATAAA
>MU666034.1:28741-38748 GCA_026770625.1 Nicotiana glauca | reverse complement strand
CCGTCCACCTATGAAATATGAATTGGGAACGAGTGGTACGCCGACCACAACTTATATTGATTATTGTTATTGGCCTGAGATGCCGGGGACATTGTGCACGGAGAAACGGGAGCGAGTGGTACGCCTACCACGTAATATATGGAAGGGGATCGTGTGGCGCACCGTCCACTTATATACTACACTACGGGATCGTGTGGCGCGCCGTCCACTTATGTTATACATTATGGGATCGTATGGCGCGCCGTCCACTATAAATAGATGTATCATGAAACCCGGAGTAGACCTGCTGTTTGTTTTTGATGTTCCATTTTAATCTAGTATTCCCCGATAGCATGTCCCCTCCCAGCTTTAGTTTGTATTATTTTGTTACTGTTTTCTCGCACTTGTATATTATATTTGCACAGGTTAATTGTGGTAGGTCCTGTCTAGCCTCGTCACTACTTCGCCGGGGTTAGGCCAGGCACTTACCAGCACATGGGGTCGGTTGTGCTGATTTTACACTCTGCGCTCTTTTGCGCAGATACAAGTTTCGGGCAGCAGTAGAAGCAGTAGTTCGAGTTTTGGCCTTCCGCTCAGCGAGACACCGAGGTAGCCTTGCAGGCATCCGCG
Organism: Nicotiana glauca; assembly: GCA_026770625.1. Lineage (NCBI taxonomy): Eukaryota > Viridiplantae > Streptophyta > Magnoliopsida > Solanales > Solanaceae > Nicotiana > Nicotiana glauca. The sequence goes on along the minus strand of MU666034.1, from coordinate 38,139 downwards.
GGACCCGGCGTCTCCTCTATCTTTTTATTCAGTCTGTTATCTCATGTATTCGAGACAAACAGTTTTATATTTCTTTCGAACGATTGTGTTTAGTAAATTCTTAGCAGTTCATGAGTAGTGACACGAGATACTGGGTAGAGGTGTATTTTGAAATTTCCGCATTTCCGTTTTGCTGTTAAGTAAGTATTATAAGTCTTCCGCCTTGATTGTTATTTCAGATTATTATAATTGTTTAAATGAAAACAGTAGAAATGTTGTATTGTTTGGATTGCCTAACTCTGACAGTAGGCGCCATCACAACCCTCGACCGTGGGAAATCCGGGTTGTGACACCCCAGCAGCTCTAGTGGGCCCAGCTCAGGTCCTAGGAAGGGTCATGTTCACCCCAGTCCTTCAGGATGCTCTAGTCAGATTGGCAGGCTTTATGGACAGTGTCACTAGAGCAGGTTTGCTGCCAGTAGCACCAGCCACTTCTCATGCTGGGGGAGGGGTTCAGACTCCTGCTACACGTACTCCGGAGCAGGTAGCTTTCCAGACTCATGTCCCAGTGGTTCAGCCAACAGTGGCAGCTCAGACCGGTATTACAGCTCAGGCCGGCGATGGAGCGGCTATGTCTTCAGATGCTTTGTGGAGACTTGATCGGTTCTCCAAGCTTTTCACCACCACTTTCAGCGGTGCTTCATCAGAGGATCCACAGGATTTTCTATTTAGCTGTCATGAGATTCTCAGGACCATGGGTATAGTGGAGACCAATGGGGTCAATTTTGCCACTTTCCGACTTGCAGGGTCCGCCAAGACTTGGTGGAGAGATTTTTGCCTATCTAGACCAGCAGCGTCCCCCGCTTTGACATGGGATAAGTTCGCGGAGTTATTCTTGGAGAAGTTTCTCCCAGTCACTCAGCGGGAGGCATTTCGTAGGCAGTTTGAGCGTCTCAAGCAGGGCTCTATGACAGTTACACAGTATGAGACTAGATTTGTTGACTTGGCACGCCATGTGGTTGTGATACTCCCCACGGAGCGAGAGAGGGTCCGGAGGTTCATTGATGGATTCATTCAACCGATCCGTCTCCCGATGGACATGGGAGTTGGTAGTGATATTTCCTTTCAGGAGGCGGCCAATGCGGCCCGCAGAGTTGAGATGGACCTTACACGGGGAGGTGGTCAGATGTCGGATAAGAGGCTTCGTCATTCTGGTAGGTTTAGTGATACCTCGTCTGGAGGTAGGGATTCCTATGGTAGAGGTCATTCACCGAGGCCCTTTCAGTCAGCTCTTCAGGTTTCTCATAGTGCTCCAGGCAGCGGTGGTTCCCAACAGTACCATTCAGATCAACAGCCTATCAGTGCACCCCCACTTTAGAGCTTTCGAGGAGGTCATTCAGGGCGGCAGGGTCAGTCCCAGTTTTCTCAGTTACTGCATTCAGCTGGGTGTTATGAGTGTGGATATCTCAGTCATATCAGGAGATATTGCCCGAGGTTGAGAGGTGCTCGGTCGCAGCAGCATGGCCCGCGTCCCATGATTCAGGTAGCAGGTGATCCATCGGCCGCCCAGCCAGCTAGAGGCGGGGGTGGGGATCATAGAGGTGGAGGTAGGGACCGTAGAGGTGGAGCTCGCACCGGAAGAGGAAGAGGTCAGCCAGTAGTTGATCGTCCTAGAGATGCGATTCAGGGAGGTGGGGCCCAGCCCCGTTGTTATGCTTTTCCAGCCAGGCCAGAGGGCGAGTCATCAGATGTTGTGATTACAGGTACTATTCTGGTTTCTGACAGGGATGCTTCAGTGCTATTTGACCCTGGGTCTACGTATTCATATGTGTCGTCTTATTTTGCTCCCTACTTGGCTATGCCTAGTGATGCCTTGGGTATTCCTGTATATGTATCTGCACCAGTGGGTGATTATATAGTGGTCGACCGAGTCCATTGTTACTGTGTAGTAGTATTTGAGGGTCTTGAGACTCGTGTTGATCTATTGCTTCTAGACATGGTGGATTTTGATGTTATATTGGGAATGGATTGATTGTCCCCGTATCATGCGATCCTGGATTGTCACGCCAAGACTGTGACCTTGGCTTTACCGGATTTGCCCCGATTGGAGTGGAGAGGGACCCCAGGACATGCCACCCGCGGTGTTATTTCATATGTTAAGGCTCGACGTATGGTCGAGAAGGGGTGATTAGCTTATTTGGCATATGTTCGTGATTCCAGCACAGAGGTTCCTTCTTTTGACTCAGTTCCTATTGTTCGGAAGTTCCCAGAGGTTTTCCCTTCAGACTTGCCGAGTATGCCGCCCGACAGGGATATTGATTTTTGTATTGATCTGGCTCCAGGCACGCAGCCCATTTCTATACTGTCGTATCGTATGGCCCTGCCAGAGCTAAAAGAGTTAAAGGATCAGTTGCAAGATTTGCTTGAAAAGGGTTTCATCAGGCCTAGTGTTTCTCCTTGGGGTGGGCCAGTTCTATTTGTGAAGAAAAAGGATGGATTGATGAGGATGTGCATTGATTACCGGTAGTTGAACAAGGTGACGATAAAGAACAAGTATCCACTGCCGAGGATTGATGATTTGTTTGACCAGTTGCAGGGTGCGAAGGTGTTTTCAAATATAGATTTGAGATCGGGCTATCATCAGTTGAGGATTAGGGCGTCTGATTTTCCCTAAGAAAATGTTTTGCACTCGGTACGGGCATTATGAGTTTTTGGTCATGTCATTTGGGTTGACCAATGCCCCAGCAACATTTATGGAGTTGATGAACCGAGTGTTCAGTCCGTATTTAGACTTGTTCGTGATAGTCTTTATTGATGATATTCTTGTGTACTCCCGCAGTCAAGAGGAGCACGAGCAGCACCTCAAAGTGGTTCTTTAGACTCTGAAGGATAGTCAATTGTATGCCAAGTTCTCGAAGTGCGAGTTCTGGTTAAGTTCAGTTGCATTTTTGGGTCATGTAGTATCAGCAGAGGGCATTCAGGTAGACCCGAAGAAGATTGAGGCAGTCAAGAATTGGCCTTGACCAGCTTCAGCTACTGAGATTCAGAGTTTCTTGGGATTAGCAGTATATTATCGTCGGTTCGTGGAGGGGTTTTCATCTATAGCAGCCCCGATGACCAGGTTGACCAAGAAGGGTGCCCAGTTCAGGTGGTCAGACGAGTGCGAGGAGAGCTTTCAAAAGCTCAAGACGACTCTGACTACGACACCGATATTGGTTTTTCCCATAGGTTCAGGGCCTTATACAGTTTATTGTGATTCTTCCCGTATTGGGCTTGGCTCAGTATTGATGCAGGATGGCAGGTTCATGCTTATGCTTCGAGGCAGTTGAAAATCCACGAGAAGAACTACCCAGTCCATGATCTAGAGTTGGCAGCCATTGTTCATGATTTTAAGATTTGGAGGCATTACTTATATGGTGTGACATGTGAGGTGTACACTGATCACAACAGTTTGCAATACTTGTTCAAGCAGAAAGAGTTGAACTTGAGACAACGGATATGGTTGGAGCTATTGAAGGATTATGATGTTACTATTTTGTACCACCCGAGGAGAGCCAATGTGGTGGCAGATGCATTCAGTAGGAAGTCAGCCAGCATGGGTAGTCTTGCTTATGTTCCGGTCAGCCGGAAACCACTTGCTTTGGACATTCAAGCCTTGGCCAATCGGTTTGTGAGATTGGACATTTCTGAGCCCAGTCGAGTTTTAGCCTGCATGGTCACTCGTTCTTCATTATTAGAGCGTATTCGTGATCGGCAGTTTGATGATCCTCATTTGTGTGTCCTGAGAGACACTGTGCAACGTGAAGGTGCCACGAGGGTGACTTTAGATGCGGATGGTGTTTTGAGGTTGCAGGGGCGAGTATGTGTGCCCAATGTCGATGGGATTCGAGAGTTGATCTTAGCGGAGGCCCATAGTTCTCGGTATACTATTCACCCGGGCGCCGCGAAGATGTATTAGGACTTGCGGCAGCATTATTGATGGCGTAGGTTGAAGAAAGACATTGTTGCATATGTGGCTCGATGTTTGAATTGTCAGCAAGTCAAGTATGAGCATCAGAGGCCTGGTGGTGTGTTTCAGAGGATTGAGCTTCCCGAGTGGAAGTGGGAGAGGATTACCATGGACTTCATTACTAGACTTCCGGTGACCCGGAAGAAGTTCGATGCTATTTGGGTCATTGTTGATAGGCTGAACAAGTCAGCGCATTTCATTCCTGTTGCCACCACCTATTCATCGGAGAGATTAGCTGAGATCTACATTTGGGAGATTGTTCGCCTTCATGGGGTGCCGGTATCTATCATTTCGGACCGAGGTACGCAGTGTACCTCGCGCTTTTGGAGAGCAGTGCAGCAGGAATTAGGCACCCAGGTTCAGTTGAGCACATTATTCCATCCTCAGACGGACGGTCAGTCCGAGAGGACTATTCAGATATTGGAGGATATGCTCCGAGCCTGTGTTATTGATTTTGGAGGCTCTTGGGACCAGTTTCTACCTTTAGTAGAGTTTGCCTACAACAACAGCTACCAGTGCAGCATTCAGATAGCTCCTTTTGAGGCGTTGTATGGTAGGCAATGTCAGTCTCCAATCGGATGGTTTGAGCCGGGAGAGGCTCGGTTATTGGGTACAGATTTAGTCCAGGAGGCCTTGGATAAGGTCACGATCATTCAGGACAGGCTTCGTTCGGCTCAGTCGCGGCAAAAGAGTTATGTGGATCGCAAGGTTCGAGATGTAGCTTTCATGGTTGGCGAGCGATTATTGCTCCGTGTATCACCTATGAAGGGCGTGATGAGATTTGGGAAGAAGGGCAAACTTAGCCCTAGGTTCATTGGCCCATTTGAGATTCTTGATCACGTGGGAGAGGTGGCTTATAGGCTTGCCTTGCCACCTAGCTTGTCAGCCGTGCATCCAGTGTTTCATGTGTCTATGCTTCGGAGGTATCACGGAGATCCTACCCACGTGTTAGATTTCAGCACTGTCCAGTTGGACAAGGATCTGTCCTACGAGGAGGAGCCGGTAGCTATTCTAGACCGGCAGGTTCGACAGTTGAGGTCGAAGAGTTTTCCTTCAGTGCGTGTTCAGTGGAGAGGTCAGCCTCCTGAGGCATCGACCTGGGAGTCCGAGTCTGATATGCGGAGCCGTTACCCTCATCTATTTCCTGACTCAGGTACTTCTTTCTTTTGTCCGTTCGAGGACGAACGGTTGTTTTAGAGGTGGAGAATGTGACGACCCAAAGGGTCATCACCGTATTTCTCCCCTTTTCTGCGCTTCCGAGGCCTTGGAAACCTCGCTTTTAGTTGCCTCGATTTGCATGCGCAGTCCGGGCGTGAAGCCGGAAAGTTTTTATGTTAAAATATGTGAATTCTGTGAAAAATTTTAAAACTTTTGGTATTAATATTGATATAGTTGACTTTGGTCAACATTTTGGGTAAACGGACCCGGATCCCTAATTTGACGGTTTCGGAGGGTCCGTAGAAAAATATAGGACTCGGGCACGTGCCCGGAGTCGAAATCCGAGATCCAGAACCCGGGTAAAAGAATTTTTCTGTTAAATTGTTTTCTGAAATTATTAAGGAAAAATGGAAATGAAAGTTGGTTAAAAGACTAAGGTATCAGGCTCGTATTTTGGTTCCGACGCCCGATACAGGTCTTAAATATGTGTTAAGCACTTTCTGTGAAATTTGGTCGAAATCGGACGTCGTTTGACGTGTTTCGGACCTAAATAGCTAAAGTTGGAAGTTTATGAACTTGAAATGAAAAATGATGGTTTTGAGGTTTGATTCTGTGATTGTGATGTTATATTAGCGATTTGATCGCTCGAGTAAGTTCGTAGGATGTTATTGAGTTAGTGTGTGTGTTTGGTTGGGAGCCCCGAGGGCTCGGGAGTGATTTGGATGTGGCTCGGGGTGGTTTTGCACTTAGAAAATACATCAGATTTTCCAGCTTGTTGCAGACCAGATTTTACACTTCGCGAATGCGGCCCCTGGCTCGCGTTCGCATAGCCCTGTCTTTTCTCCTTCCGCGTTCGCATCCCTCAACCGCATTTGCATAGTTCTGGGTCTTCTCCTCTTCGCGTTCGCGTGAGGCCAAATGCGGACGCATAGGCCAAAGGTCTTGGGCCTGGATTTTTCCTTCTACGCGTTCGCAGTGTCCCTTCGCAAACGCGATGCCTACCCGCCCAGTCTTCTTCGCGAACGCGACCTATGTGTCGCGAACGCATAGAGTTAATTGCTCCAATGATTTTTTTTAAAGGCAGAACATTTCATTTCGGGAATTCATCACTTCTTCTCATGAGCCCTCTTCTCCATCAAGCTTTAGGACCCCATTGAAGCTCCCCCCTTTCAAGACTTTTTGGGTAAGTAGTTCCCCACCTAATTCCTTCACTTTTCTTCATTAATTAGTAAATTCCTAAGCCTAAAATCATGGATTCATGGTAGAAAATGGGGGTTTTGGATAGAACTAGGGTTTTGGGAATTTTTGGTGATTCAACCTCAATTTGGGGTCGAATCTTGAAACAATTGCATATTTGAACTCGTGGGGTTATGGGTGATTGTGTTTTTGTCCGAGCCTCGTGTTTGAACCATGTGGGCCCGGTGTCAGATTTTGCTATTTTGGAAGAATGATGGAAATTTCATTTCTAGACTATGGGATTATGTTTTTGAGCTCTTATTGATACTATTGAACTAAATTGTGCCTAGATATTATTATTTCGGAGTTGGATTCTAAATGAAAGGCGGTTTTAGAGCATTGATTGCTATTTTCGGACCGAGGTAAGTGTTTGTTCTAACTTTGGCTTGAGGGACTAGGATTAGGGTATTATTTGCTAAGTGCTAAATGTGGAGTACGGTGTATAGGCATGGTGACGGTTATCTATGCATCGGAGTCTAGCATGACCGTGAGTCTTATATGTGTTGGATTCGGATTTAATGGTACATCTTTCTTGCTTGGGTTGATAAGCATAATATAATGTGAATAGTTAAGGAAGGTTTGTGATTGGTTTGGCTTTTGGAGCATTGGCTCGGACTAAAAATTGTTACTCGAGAAATAGGTGATTAAAAGTGGATCATGTAGCGATTAGTCCCTTGTCGGGACGTATGTATTTATTGTATTCTCCCTTGCCGGGATGATTGAATTGTTATTTGTATTCCCTTGCCGGGATTTTCTTTTGATTGTTGTTACTCCCCTCGCACTTGAGTTGCAGTCGTTGGTGGGTGAGTTCTTGGTATTAAATGTTGAGGATTGGGTTGCACGCTGCAACGATGTTAATGAAATATTGAGGATCGGGTTGCACGCCGCAACGGTATTGATTGTTGAGGATCGGGTTGCACGCCGCAACAGTGATATCTGTTGAGGATCGGGTTGCGCGCCGTAACGGAGTATGGACTGAGTGTATTGTGTTCGTATGTAGAGATTTTCTGTGTTTTCCATATTAGTTGTTATTGTTCAGCTCCATTTCTTTACCGTTGATTCCTCTATATATATAGACTGTAGTACCCCACAACATGTTTCCCCCACCCCTTTTACTGCTTAAATTAGTGTATTTTCCTGTTATTGCACATATATCCGTAGAGGTTATTTGTGTTAGGTCCTATCTAGACCCGTCACTACCTCGCCGGGGTTAGGCCAGGCACTTACCAGCACATGGGGTCGGTTGTGCTGATGCTACACTCTGTGCATTTCTTTTGCACAGATCAGGACACAGCTTTCGGACCGCAGCAGTATTAGATCGGGAGCAGACCTTCAGTCCAGGGACTCTTGAGGTAGCCTTGCTGACGTTTGCAGGCCCGGAGTCTCTTCCATTTTTATTCATTTTGTTAACTCTTGTATTGAAACAGACTGTTATGATTTCTTTCAGACGGTTGTATTTAGTGAATCTTAGAATTTCGTGAGCTAGTGACACCAGGTTCTGGGTAGAGATATGTTTCAAACTTCCGCATTTTCGGTTTCATTTTTATTTAGCTTAAAGTCTTCCGCACTTGTTTATTTGATTTCCGTTTATTTATATTGTTGAGATTTATCGGAGAATGTTTAAAGTTTGGCTGGCCTAGCTCCGTTAGTAGGCGCCATCACGACTCCCGATAATGGGAAATCCGGGTCGTGACAACTACAATTGAATGGGAAAAATCTGATGATAAAAAATGGGTCTCATCTCTGTATTTTTTGAGAAGAAGAAGGAATGGAGAAGAGGAAGAAAGGGGAGGGGGAAAACAACACTGGTCTTAGGAATTAGGGGGAGCTGATTAAAATTGTTATGTTACAAATTCTATGAATGTCTGATTTTATATTAATATCTACAAAATTCCTACATTTATCTACAAATAAACTACAAATTAGTTTAAGTATGTACAAAGCTGTATTATTTTTAAGGGTATCTATAAAATTACTACGTTTATACTACAATTAAACTACGATCTATGTTGAAAAAAATATTGACTGCAAAATTTTCTCTTCATCTACAAAATTTCTACAAATAAACTACAAATCACTTTTAATATTGTATAAAGCTGTATTATTTTTAAGAGTATCTACAAAATTGCTACATTTATACTACAATTAAAACTACAATTTATGTTGAAAAAAAATTTTAACTACAAAATTTTCTCTTTATCTACAAAATTTTTTCAAAAAAACTAAACTATAAATAAGTTTAAGTATTGTTTAAAGCTGTATTATTTTTAAGAGTATCTACAAAATTACTATATTTATACTATAATTAAACTACAATTTATGTTGGAAAAAAATATTGACTACATAATTTTTTCTTCACCTACAAAATTTCTACAAAAGAAAAATTACAAATCAATTTAAGGTTTCAGGGTGAAGTTTAGTCTTTAAAAGTTGAATCTTTGAATCAAAGTCAGAAGAAGGGGTAAGGGATTGATTAGTTTCAGGGGTGATTTGAAGGTAAATATTGTATAGAATTTTGAGATGGACATCAATATTTAACACGCTTGAGGCTGGGCTTATGCTTCTCTTCTCCAACAACAGTAGCTCTATGTCGTAAAACCATAAGAATATGATTTTGAATCCGAAAAGAAATAGGAAAGTGTGGGCCCTACTATTTCTGTGACGACCCGACCCCTCGTCATGTGAGTTACCGCCCCGTTTCCCTCTTATTGTGTTGCTTCATGTTTCAATATCAGTATTAGAGTTGATCGGGTGTAATTGAGTTAGTTTTGGTTTAAAATGAGGCACTTAGCCTCTTAGAAGGAAGCTTGTTTTAGAAAAGTCAACCGGAAGTTGACTATGTGGTTAGAGGGTTCGGATGTGAATTTCGGTGGTTTGATCAGCTTCGGGGGATGATTTGTGAATTAGGAGTGCGATCGGAATCGAATTTGGAGGTCCGGTGTAGAAATAGGCTTGAATTGGCGAAATTGGAATTTTGGCGAATTCCGGTTGATAAGTGAGATTTTGATCCGAGGGTC
>MU666031.1:74143-90303 GCA_026770625.1 Nicotiana glauca | reverse complement strand
TCCTTTTTCGTGGTTTTATATTCTTTATATAATTTCTGTAATTTTGTTATTGTTTTCTTTTCTTTTTTGTAATTATGATAAGGGTTTTTAGGATTTTTACTTATTAATTTTTTCTTATTTTTATCTTTTATACTTGGTATATTATTTTTATTTGTATAATTTATAGAGTTTTGTTTATTCTTGTTGAACATGGCATTCATATTTGTGTTGATATGTTTCCCTTTGCTATTTCCTGATGTTGATGTTCCTGCAGCTGTATGTAAAATAGTGTTAGTTTGTAGGTTTTGGGTTTTTAGGTGTTTCCCAACGTCACCACACTGATACTTCAACCTGCCGAGAACACAAAATGGATTTGACTCATCTCCAGTATAGTATACCTCTATGTCTATTCGTGCACATCTGATTGTATGACATTTGTTCAATTTTCAGATCTAAGGGCCAAGTTGTATTTAGATTAAATAACCCCTTATCCCTTGTTAAACTGGACATTCACTTATTGGGTTAGTATCAAATTGGAAAGAGAAATCAGCTATCCGAAAATCTTGTTGGGAAATTTTTACTTACCATGGAGATGATTCGTTGGTGCAAGAATGAAGAAAGCAAAAGATTAAATCATTAACCATATCGAAGCATATTCTAGGCTTTTATTCTCTATTCTAATTTGGAGTTTCCTCTTCTCATGCAGAAAACTGCATTTTTGGTTATTTCTTCTTCACATTAACTTCAACAACAAAAATTTAACAAGGCACTACAAGAAACAACAACATAGTACACTTTTTTGGTTTCTAAGAAACAAAAAAGGTGGAAGAAGGAAAGGATAAAATAAAGGAGTTTTAGTTATAACCATGATTAGGGTTTGTTTAGTCTAAATAATCTTTGGCCCTTAGATATGAAAGAGGACAAATGATGTAGAGGAGGTGAGCTGTGAATCAAGCACATTGAGACGGAGAGACCTAAAAATATAAGGGAGGACCATGGCTGATAGAGAATTCGAGATCTGCTTCTGATTTAGCATCAAAATCTGGTAATAATAGGACCTTGGTAACCGACCTTACCACGTTAGGTGCCAGCAATTTCCTAATATTGTTACCAGTAAACGAATATTGTGCTTGTCCTCCTTCGGCTAATTGCATACATTTTTAAATGAGATGCTTTCTGATTAGCATACCTTACCATCATAACATGTTAGGTGCCAGCCATTTCTTGATAATGTTACCAGGAATATTCTTCTTGTTGGCGTGCCTTTAATTGCATAATTCAGAATTTTTTAAATGGTTACAAGTTAATTAAATGCTACTACAGTACAACGGGTACTTAAGTTTTTTAACTCATACAAGTGACCAATAAATGACTACTTATAGCAAAGTTTGTGTCGAAATATAGTGAAGTACAGAAACCAAATTATTCATCCTCACATGTTACAGAAAAAGTGGGAGAGACTATCTCGCAGTAACAATGGCAACTAATCACAGAAAGAAGCAGGTGATAGCAATAATCGGAGCTGGAACAAGTGGTCTCTTGGCCTGCAAATACAGCCTTTCAAAAGGTTTTGATCCCATAGTGTTTGAATCCGAGGATAGCATTGGGGGTGTGTGGACTAAGACCATTGAGAGTACCAAGTTGCAAACACCAAGACCTTTTTACCAGTTCTCTGATTTTTCATGGCCTGATTCAGTAACCGATATGTTCCCCGACCAACAAGTTGTGCTGGACTACATTGAATCGTATGCTCGTCACTTCGACTTGCTCAGCCACATTCAGTTCAATAGCAAAGTGTTGAACCTCACTTATGAATCTGGTGGCAGTTCTGACGGAGAATGGAATTTGTGGGGCGGCACCGGGGAGCCTTTAAGCAGTAAAGGGAAGTGGAATGTCACTGTACAAGACACTCGAACCGCCTCCCCGCAGGTAAAAATTTAATTAACCAACCTTTATATATTATAGCAAAATCCATTTTAAAAAAATTGCCATGCCGCTGGGTGTTACTCTTCCTTTATCTCCTATTCTAATGTTCTCTTAGATGTTCGTGTTAGTATCGGTTGTTAGGGATATAGTAGATATGCCCTAAATCCAATGTCATATTTGATAATTTGAACATATTTTTGTGAACGTCATTTGATATAAAATATATGGCATTTGATATTCATTTATCAATATTATTAATTGTTTGATTAATTTGAGAAGGTCCTTGATTAAATTTTGAGATTTTTCATCGTGATAGAGATGTTTATGTCTTACCTAATGTGAATGTTAATTCAATTATGCATGTTTCAAGTCTTAAGAGAAAAAGAGATGATCAAGTAAATTATACATACCTTTGGCATTGTAGGCTTGGTCATATTGGAGAGAAAAGAATTAACAAGTTGTACAAGGAAGGGTACCTTGATAAGTATGATTTTGAATCATATCCACCTTGTGAATCTTATCTCAAAGGAAAAATGACCAAATCTCCATTTATTGAAAGTGGAGAAAGAGCTTCTAAATTATTGGGACTAATTCATACAGATGTTTGTGGGCCCATGAAAATTCAAGCCAGAGGTGAATATTCTTACTTTATCACTTTCACTGATGATATGTCAAGATATGGATTTGTGTATCTTATGAAACACAAGTCTCAATCTTTTGAAATGTTCAAAAGGTTCCATAGTGAAGTTGAGAAACAGATTGGTAAAAGTATCAAAATACTAAGGTCTGATAGAGGTGGAGAATATCTTAGTGAAGATTTTACCAGATATCTCAAAGAAAATGGGATTCTCTCACAGTGGACTCCTCCAAGAATACCACAACACAACGGTGTGTCTGAAAGGAGAAATCGAACTTTATTAGATATGGTGAGATCTATGACGGGGTTCATTAATTTTCCAATAAATTTATGAGGATATGCTTTGGAAGCAGCAACATACTTAATAAATAAAGTTCCCACTAAGTCAGTCTCTACAACACCATACGAGATATGAAAAGGATGTAAGCCTAACCTTAAACATATTTGTTAAGCAAGGAGGTTGATGGAAGCCTTGTCAAGTGAATTTGAATTCACGACAAAGTCCACAAGGAAATGTTGGCCGCCACAATATTTTATATCTGAATAGGATTCAATTTTTGGAAAGTAAAGTATTCAATTTGAATTGGATTAAACTTTGTAAAATATTCAATAATGGGTTATAAGATAATCCAATTTGAATTTGGATTGTAAAAGTCCATTGAGGACTTCACGACACTTCACCCATATGGTATGGGAATAATATTTTTTTATTCCCATACCATATGGGTGAAGTGCCGTGAAGTCCTCAATGGACTTTTACAATCCAAATTCAAATTGGATTCTCTTATAAGCCATTATTGAATATTTTACAAAGTTCAATCCAATTTCAAATTGGATACTTTACTTTTCAAAAATTGAATCCTATTCAAATATAAAATATTGTGGCGGCCAACATTTCCTTGTGGACTTTGTCGTGAATTCAAATTCACTTGGCAAGGTTTCCATCAACCTCCTTTCTTAACAAATATTTTATAAAAAATCTTTTATATAAAAATAAGTTCTAACTATATATATCACATATATATCTTAACAAGAGACGTAATTTAATTTTCTATTCCAAATAGAAAACTTCGATTTGTTCACAATATTAATCATACCCTTTGTGCTAGTAAAGAATATAATAATATTTTATTTGGACTAATAACTAAATTTATTTGACTAATTAAATTCCTTAATTTAATTATCAAATAATAAGTTAATTAATCCTTTAACAAAGATCAGAACACTCGTAAGTGTACGACCCCATTGGTTCAATACTAAATCGGTAGTAAATTGATCACATCAATATACTAATCAAGGGTGGTGTCTAGCAACACTCCTTAACGACCGGATAGCATGAAGTATACAATTTACTCTCAAGAACCAGTAGAAGAATAATGTAGTAATTCCTTCTGCCCTTATAGCTCTGAGTCACCCTAGGATATGGTTCAACTGTCAAATCCTAATAGGTGACCAACTATGTCTCCATGTCAAATATAATCGACCACTGAATAACCTAAGAAACTATTTTCTTTTTTTCATTCAATTGCCCTGGCCAAGATCTTAATTTGGTCAATCTGTAATTCATGACAACATGGAGCTTAAACTCATTACCAAGAGCTGACAGATTCCATCTTGATCAATCACTAATTCTACAAGTATTTAATCATGCGCAATATCCTTTCAACTATCGCCCTAGGGTCATAGGTGTCTGGTATCAAAGCACAATAAATAACTTGTCAATTACTATGACGATATCAGGTCAAGGGAAACGGTTACATCACATTCTTCAAGAAAATATCTTATTGACAGTTTATGGTAATTCTAACCATTAGGTAGGAATTATCCAATGAGTCGGTTCAATGATCATATCTCTATATGCATCATCTATCTATGTAATTTAGTTAATGAGATCAACAAATCTTTATCCCATAAAGACGATCACATAAATATTGATCTAACCGGATTAGTAATGTCCAAGTTAATAATCCTACGATCAAGAACAAATTTAGATTAAATTATAACAGATTTTGCTCTCATTATCATGATCTCTATCACGATGACTAATCTCAAAATTTAATCAAGGATCTTACCAAATTAATCAAGCAATTAATAATAATGATAAGAATATCAAATGCCATATATATTTTATATCAAATAATGTTTACAAAAATATGTTCGAATCATCAAATATGATATTGGATCTCCTTGGCCAGGGCAATTGAATGAAAGAAGAAAAGAGTTTCTTAGGTCATTCAATGGTTGATTATATTTTGACATGAACACATAGTTGGTTGCCTATTAAGATTTGACAGTTGAACCATATCCTAGGGTGACTCATAGCTATAATGACAGAAGGAATTAATACATTATTCTTCTACTGGTTCTTGAGAGTAAATTGTATACTTCATACTATCCGGTCGTTAAGGAGTGTTGCTAGACGTCACCCTTGATTAGTATATTGATTTGGTCAATTTACTACCGGCTTAGTATTGAACCTATGGGGTCGCACACTAACTAGTGTTCTGATCTTTGCTAAAAGATTAATTGCTTTATTATTTGATAATTAAATTAAAGAATTTGATTAGTCAAATAAATTTAGTTATTAGTCCAAATGAAATATTATTATATTCTTTGCTAGCACGGAGGATATAATTAATATCATGAACAAATCGAAAAAACTTTTAAACACGAAAAGATCTTCCTAGGATTGTTATTGTCTTCCGCTGCGTGTTACGAACACCTCTACGCGATCCTACATCAGCATCCGGTAATCTGTGCTGGCTAGCCATGTTATTGGTATATCAGTTAAAATGACTAAAGCTTTCTTGATAAGCAGATCAGAAGCTGTTACAATTAAGCCATAAGAATTTACTATGCTGAAGATATGTTTGGGCGGGGAAAAAGAAGATTCATATAATGAAATATTAATTTGTGGTTTGACCATATCTCTCATGGCTGCAGGTATACCAAGTTGATTTTGTAGTGGTTTGCGTGGGAAGATTCAGCCAAGTTCCAAACATTCCTGAATTTCCTCTAAACAAAGGTCCCGAAGTTTTTGAGGGTAAAGTTATCCATTCAATGGATTATTCCAAATGGACTCCACAACTGCAACCAACTTCGTCAAAGGAAAACATGTAACCGTCATTGGGTCCCAGAAATCAGGAATGGATATTGCCATGGAGTGCTCCACAGTTAATGGTAACTACTGATTTTCCATTCCTTGGACCTCTTTATTGTTTGTTTATAGACATCAGCTTGAGTCTGTTTGCACTAGTTTTGCAGGGAGTGAATATCCATGCACAGTAATAACCAGGACACCGCATTGGAACATTCCCGATTATTTTCCATGGGGATTTCCTTTGGCATATCTCTACCTAAATAGATTCTCCGAACTTATGGTGCATAAACCCGGCGAAGGCCTTCTTCTAAGTCTCCTCGCCACAACTCTTTCACCATTGGTAATCATTTTCTTCTCGACTAATTTAACTCATATAAAGACTCAACTTATATGTGCAGCAACGATTAGTCATGGTTTCTCGTTCACATTAACAATGCATCTGAAGACAAAGCCATACACCATGAGATTGATTAGAGGTTTCATGATCTGAGATGAACATATTAAGAAACAAGTACTGTTCGGTTCTGGCCGTGGACTGTAGCCATATTTCTGGAAACTGAGTAGCTTTCTGAATTGGAAAGACCTTGAATATGGAAAGGAAGGTTATTGAACTCCTCTAGCTCGTAAAATTCACTTATTGCACAAGCAACCAACCACTGATCGTCCACACTCACAAAAAAATGTAGCGGATAACTGATACGGAGGTTAATGGCATGTAAAAAGCAAAGAAAAGATTCTTTACATGACACCACGAGGCACCCAAAAAAGGATAAATGAACTAAGAAAGTGGAGTTTAACTGGATAGTTACAATATTAAGGTTACATGTCAACTATATAAGTTAGAAGAATCAAACTATATGACTGATATGTAACACATATACATGCAAGTGTGCAAGTTATAAAGTGAGGAAACAAGAAAAATAAATACAATTGCTGCTGAAACAACTCAGCAACGTGTGTCGACAAAGTTACTAAAGTTATTAGAAGTCGTCTTAAAGTTACTACTCATAAGTTCATAGTTACAACAGTATGATTTCTACTTTTTCTCTCACAAAACTAACATGAAGTACCTAAATTGATTTCACTCATATATATATTTCAGAGGTGGGCCTTCTCAAAATTTGTAGAAAGTTATTTACAACACAAACTCGGGC
This sequence comes from Nicotiana glauca, assembly GCA_026770625.1. Taxonomy (NCBI): domain Eukaryota; kingdom Viridiplantae; phylum Streptophyta; class Magnoliopsida; order Solanales; family Solanaceae; genus Nicotiana; species Nicotiana glauca. The sequence goes on along the minus strand of MU666031.1, from coordinate 83,507 downwards.
TTGCAAAACATGGAATGGTGCCAGAGCATAGTTTCTTGAACGAATTGAGTGCATGTTTAGTTTCTATAGTGCCTGAGGGCTTTTACGACAGAGTTGAGGAAGGAAGTATCAAGCTCAAGAAAACAAAAAGCTTTGGATTCTCAAAAGAAGGCATCGTGCTCGAGGGTCAGGCTGAACCAATAAAATCCGATTTAGTCATACTCGCTACTGGCTTCAAGGGAATTGATAAGCTCAAACACATTTTTGATTCACCAAAATTCCAGGGATTCATTGCAGGGAGCGATGATTATGCAGTTCCTCTCTATAGGTGAGTATTAAATCCTTTTGTAGCGGTGCGAATTCTTTTGCATAAGTGAGTTATCTATGTGTATAACCTCATCTTGTGTGAAAGTAATGTCATTCTGGATGATTTTCAGGGAATGCATTCATCCCCAAATTCCACAACTGGCAATAATTGGATTCTCAGAAAGTGTAGCAAATCTATACACCTCGGAAATAAGATGTCGTTGGCTGGCAGAACTTCTTGAAGGAAAATTTAAGCTACCTAATATCAAGGTCATGGAGAAAGACATAGCAGAATGGGATAAATACAAGAAGAAATATTCGTATTCGAAGAACTACAGGAGATCATGCATCGCTGCGTTGCATATTTGGTACAATGACCAACTGTGCAAGGACATGGGCTGGAATCCTAAGAGGAAAAAGGGTCTTTTGGCTGAGTGGTTTGATCCTTATGGACCAATGGATTATGCCGGCTAACATATAGTAGAAGAGTATCCTCTCCCAGTTTCAGAGAGGTCTTCTTTCATCCGTTTCTCGCTTGTTTTCAAAATCCTAGTGTACTTTTCTGTTTTTCCTTTGTGTTGATGGCCGGTTGCCTTACAGCTTGTTTGTATGGTTGTTACCTGTTGTATTGTATCGTATTGTTACTTTAAATACCATGCTTATTTTAATTATTACTTAAATTTTATTCTATCGTATCGTTAAATCTGTCGTTAGGTAGTGACGAAGTGCCACTTAAAACGACCGCTATGGTGTGATCGCATCGTTACCTTATTTTTTTCTCTCATTTTGTTCTTCCTTATTATTAAATAAGCCTTTTTTATCTTTTATACTACATTTTTATATAATAATTCTACTTCGTATCTTGCTTCTTCTTTTTTATATAATATTGCGAGTTTACTCTTTATACTATTGGCGCATGACCAGAGGTGGATCTAGGATTTAAACCCTATGGGTTCAACTTTTAAAAATTTAGCATTGAACCATTATATTTTTAAAGTTATGGGTTCATCTCTACTATTTTTGTAATTTTAATGAACTTTTACATATATATTTTTACTCCAGCTTCGAAAGCTATGGGTTCAATTGAATCGGCCGAGTATATGCGACATCTGCCCCTATGCATGACATCATGTAACGACGGCAAACAATGCAATCCATGTATGTCAAAATAAGACAGTACAATACAATACTAGCTATAAGATATATTATGAACACTAACCATCGAAACAAGCTGTTAGCTTGTCACTCTTTTACCATAGCATTTACACTATAAGCTTATGATCCACCTTTGGAAGCCCTCATTTATATAGCTTGACGATCATGCATGCTGTCTCAGCTTTATGAACGATCATGCATGCTGTCTCAGCTTTATGAATCTCTACTGAATGACAAACAGTTTGTGTAGATTATATTCAATGGCACAAGAATAGCAGATGGATTTTCGAAACCGTGTGTTATATTCTTGTTCATGAACCTTGATTAATAAGGCTAGCATTTTAAATTTTCTATACTTTTCGTACCAAAAAGATAGTCTGTTTTGATCAATCTAAACAGTGTTCATTCCGTCGAAAAAAGGAAGTGTTCATTTTCCTTGGCATATCCAATACAATGTAACCACGGGAAAAAGGGTATGTGAGATCCTCTTTCTCAGTATATCTTTTCCACTATTCTATTCTCTAGAAACTGTAGTCAATGTATGATCGCAAACTATGTTGCGCAGACTCTTCAAAATGTAGTCGCATCCGTGTCGGATCCTTCAAAAATGCACTACTTTTGGAGGATCCCGACACGTATCGGCGATATTTTCGGAGAATTCAAGCAACATAGATCGCAAATGCTCCTTGCAAAATTACTACTAACAATTTACGTTTCTGACTTGTCTTAGAGCCCGTTTGGCCAAACTGCTTCTTTTGGAATTCACGTTCACTAAGATAGATTTTAAGAATAGTAATTTTGAAGCGTAGCAGATTGTGTTTGGCCAATCCATTTGACAATTGCTTTTTACATTATTTGAGAAGTAAATGATGTTTGATCAATCTTTACAAAAAGTGCTTTTGAGTATAAAGTACAATTAGGGTTCAATTTACAATTAGTATATTTAGAAGAGAAATGAATTTACGTACTGCTACTGAATGGAAGAATTTAATTAAGTTTTTTTATTTAATTAAATATAAAACGTAAATAATAATAAAAATTAAATATTTCAATCAATAGAAAATATAGTTATATCAAAACAATAATATTTCACATCTGATATATTACAGCAGAAACAAAGAAATCATACATTATGAAAAAAGTGTTCTTTTAAGAAAAGGAATGGGAGTTGCAATAGGAAAGGATGAAAAGACAGGAAAAGAAAGATCTATTAATAGTAGAAAAACTATTCCAAAGAAGAGAATAATACCGTGAAAATTGAAAAGAGAAGGGAAGGGGATGGCAAAAATTGAAAATTAATGAAAAGGTTAAATTAATAAGGGTTAATTTAAAAATTAGAAATATATCATAAGTATATTTTTATCTTGAAAACGTATTAGTTTTCTTCTTCTGCTTCTTGGAAAAGGCTAGAATATACTTCTTCTTCTTCGTCAAATCAGAAAAATAATTTATGCTACTCAAAAGCACTTTCTCTGTCTAGACCAAACACCTCGAAAACTATTCATCTACACATTTTTAAGTAAGTCATATTATTATTTTATGTATCTATCTAAAAAATAATCTTTCCTTGATATTAAAAACTCAAGTTTTGTATTAAAAATAGGGCAAAGGGTCAAAATTATCCCTCTAGTATTATTTATTGGTTGATTGTGCCACCCGTTATACTTTTCGGTCGTTCTCGTCCCTACCATTAATGAACTTTGAAAAAATACCCCTAACCCTAATATTTTGATACTGTGGCAGCTGACCACATGAATTTTATCCAAGTCAGCTTCCATGTCAGCGGTCCCATCAAATCCCCACAACACACATTTCATACCCGTCTCCCACCACAAATTAGGGCTCAGACGACTCCAATCCATTCCTTCATCTTCAATGTCTCAAGGAAGCTATTCTTCCCAAATTAGGTGTCGTTGTGGCATCTTTGCAAATCACTTCAATTCGACGACTCCCTTAAACCCTAGAAGGCGATTTTTAAATGTCTGAAGCCTAAGGTCAGTGTTGTGTAACAAAATATCTAAATTATTGATTGTTTGCTCTAAATTATAGTCTAATATTAACGATCTTAGTTTCTTCTCTGTTTTTTTTCTGATAGAATTGTTCTTGTGGTTATTTTGAACGGGAAGATGAAATCTCGTTGAACAATAATTTGGTTACAACTAAAGATGTAACATCATCTTGGGAAGTGATTAAAAATAATAGCGATAAATTGAAAGAAGAATTAATTGCCATGGAGGCTCTACACAAAGCTGAAGCTGCAAAAGTAACGAAATTGGAAGAGAAGGTTTTGAAGACGAGGATGATGTTTATGATCTCATGGGCACTTTTTGTTGGATTTGTTGCTGCGTCGATGATGAAATGAATGTTGATGATGCTAATGAATATGCTTTGTTGTCAACTTATTGTCGTTTGAAATTGGAAGAGAAGGTGTTATATATATTGTTTTGAACCGTTTACATTAGAGCTTGTAATCTTAGTTAATGTAATTCCAATATATTAGTTGTCAAGAATTAGTTAATCTAATTCCAATTTATGAGCTTGTAACCGTTTACATTAGAGCTTATATTAGTTAATGTAATCTTAGAAGTTGCCAGTTCTTTTGTGATGAATTTTCTGTATTATTAGTTAATGTTATGGGTTGATGAACATAACCGTTTTGTCAAAAAATATGGACAATTTCACAACACCATTTTGGTCCAAAATCTAGACAGTTTCACAACAGCATTTTGTGCCAAAATCTAGAAAATTTTACAATATTTTGGTCCAAAATCTGGACAGTTTCACAACACCAGTTATGTTAAAATCTAGACAGTTTCACAAAACAACTTTTAAACAAAATTTGGACAGCATCTATAACTCATAAACGAACACTTACACAATTCATAAAATCTAATTTCATTTATCACGGGGATGTCACATTATTACCCCAAAAACCTACATAAATAAGTGACAACATGACATCAAGTTTACCCAACTAAACATTCAATCTACATTAAACCACAAACAAGGGGATGTCACATTATCACCCCAAAAACTTTTACAACTAGGTAATAACATGACATCCGAGTGAACATGTCACTAACTTAATAGCCACACAGGTTTAACAAGTTTATTTGGCTAATAGTAATTACATCACAACCAAAAATATACAACCATAATAGAGTTTAGTTGATCTACATTCCAGAACACCAGAATAACATGTCTTTAAGTCTGCTTCTTCCCATTACCCTTCTTTGCTTTCAACTTGGCCAATCTTTGTTGTTAAGCTGGTTACCAATAATAGCATTTTTCCCTTCCATTGCAGCTTCTTTGGTGAGAATGGTAGGTTTGATAGCTTACTCACACCACTGGCATCACCAACAAATTTGATTGCCCTTGTTCCAATTGTCGTACTTTGTAGTTGCCTCAATTGTAGCCTAGTCTTTGCCTCAGAGATACTTCTTGGCCTTATAGCTATTTCAGGCTCAGGGTCAAAGTCTGGAAAAGCACTGCAGCTTGGTTATTTCCTCTGCACTGAAGGGGTTGGCATGAACAACATGTTGCTAGATTGAGTTGTTTGAGTATGCTGACTTGGCTGAGGGACTAACAAAGGAATTTCCTTATCATTGGCTTCTTGTGAAACTGGTGCAGGAGAGGGAGATCCGGGCTGTTTATCATCAGTTTCATCAAGTAAAGTTCTCTTCCTCTTTGTCTGCTTTCCCTTCTTCTTTCCTCTAGTGGGCTGGTTTGCTTTAGAATGTTGTTAGTAAGACAGAAAGTTTAGGTTAAATGTTGAATGGTTAGATGTTGAAATAGAAATAATGATAGAAAAAAGCTATGGTTTTGATTACCTTTGCACACCCTCTAGCATTGTGTCCAGGTTCACTATAATTGTTACATGTAATTACCCTCCCTTTCCTTGACTGAGACCATTTTCCTTGCCTATTAAGTTCCTCATTTTTTTCTCTTGTCCTCTTAACCTTTGGTCTCCCAGTCATCTTTACCAAAGGTGGTGGAGCCATGTATTGTGAAGGTTCAGTTTTCCAGATTTTTTATCCTCTTACTAGTTATAAATTATGTGAATAAATTTGGAGATAAGTCTCTTTGGTAAGGTACCAATGAATCTGACTTGGAGGGTCCACTTTCTTATGCTATAATGCGCATATTGCATGAGGACATGGAATGCCACAAAGATCCCATGCCCTGCAGGTACATTTTTTTAATCTCAAATTCACAATGTGCATGTCACTACTTTCAGTCACCTCATATCCATGGTCTGCACTGCCATTAACATGATACTTCAATGCAATCCTCATGAATTGGTTGTACAACTCCATAGTTTTAGGACTGTATTCATTTCCCCATGACATCACCTCAGCTTTATGTTAATTAATCATATTCATCACCTTGATTCTAATATCCTCAAGCATCTTAATGATTGGCTTGTGCCTTACTTGCAAGATCCATGCATTGAATGACTCAGTCAAGTTGTTGTCTACAGACTGGTTCTTGCAAACAGTATCAAAGAATGCCTTACTCCAACATTTTGGTGGATACTTCAACAAATCCTCCACAGCTTTCTTTCCATCATCATCTACTTGACCCACATTATTTATCTGATCTTTGAAGTCCTCTTCATAAGTACTCCAGGCAACCCACCAAAGTAATTTTTAAACTCACCGGAACCCCATATCTTACACTAATTTGCTTTTATATGTCTTATACAAAATCTAAAGTGTGACTCTGGAAGAACATTTGGATTGAGTCAATCAACGCTTACAAAAATCAATAAATAACATCAGATAACAGTACAAAGAAGCCAACAAAATAACTAAAAATAACAGTACAAATAAAAAGTACATCGGCAACAAGTTAATTAGCTGGGTACTGGGAAAGATATGTGCGGCTTTGGGAGTTCTGTGGAGAGAAGTGGCATTGGGGAGGATCATCTGGTGCACAAGGATATCCACAGGGACGATGCCGAGGTTGGAAGTGTTGATCGGGAAAGCCCATCAGATCACCTTTTCTATTTCTCTTTCTTCTGCCCAAGCTTACTGGGATGTTCTGAATGTCTTTCAAACAACTTTTGATTTTGCCTGACTCGATTCCCTCTTCTACTAGCTCTCCTATTTTTAATACATCATTGAAAGGCTTTCCCAAGGCCGAAATAAAATGACTGAAGTAGGTGGGCCCCTGGGCTTGTAGGAAAATCTCAACCATTTCTTTTTCAACAATCGGGGTATTGACTCGAGTAGCCCTTTCCCTCCATCTGAGCCCAAACTCTCTAAAGCTTTCCTTCGGCTTCTTTTCCATTCTATATAGGGAGGAGCGATCTGGGGTAACGCCTGATCTGTATTGAAAGTATCGAACAAAATCTTGAGCCATGTCACCCGATGTAGGCCACTTACCAACATCTTGACGAGTATGCCAGTCCATAGCTGCCCCAGTCAGGCTCTTGCTGAAATATGCCATCAACAGCTTATCTTTCTCTCTAACGCTTCTCATTTTAGTGCAATAGAACTTCAAGTAGGCTACCGGATCTCCACGCCTATCATACAAGTTAAATTTTGGCACTTTTATCCCCACGAGTAGGCGAACGTCAGGGGACACAGACAGTTCTTTGTAAGCCATGCTACCCTGATATCCCATTCCTTGCTTGTTCTTCAAGGATGGCTCTATGCTTTTCAGCCTCCTGGGTATCCCATCTTTTCCTTCTTTTCCTGTGAACCTTTCATTTTCAACATGAGGCTCATCCCGCGGGCCGTATTTGTATGAGTAGGGAACCTTGTGGGCAACTTCTTAGGCGTAATATTGGGCATCATGAGCTTTGAGTAGGTGGCCAATGTCGGGAATATTGGATATGACAGGAGGGAAATTTTGGGGAGACGTAATTGGAGAAAAAGTGATGGAGCTGCTTGGGTGGTTGGGAAAGCTGTGATAAACGGGTGGATCTAGAGAGTATGGGGAACAATCCGGCACTACGACCGGAGTTTGGGTAAGGGCAGCATCTAGGAAGCTAGGTGGTGGCGGGGGTGGTGCCTTCCCAGTCATCCAATCCTGATACATATCCGCCATGTATTGTCTTAACATCCTCACCTCTTTAACCAACCTATTGCCCTGTTCAAACAATTGCTTTTGGGCACCCATATCAACCAACTCAGTTCTGTTGTTATTTTTCATTGCCTTTTGACTTTATGTTGTAGAGAAGAGTTACCACTTCAAAAACCACAAACCAATCACCCTTCTGCTATGAATATAACAAAATGAAGACATCACGTTAGCGTTATGGCATTTAACATAAGATGATCTCACTTTATATGCAATGCACCTAGCCACAGTTATCGGTTCTAAAATGACTTCGAGGGTACGAAGTTCAGTTGGCATCATCCCAATTTGTTAATTTCAACCTCTCTTTTCTTCACTTGCTTGGTCATTTTCCTTCCCTTTTTTTCTTTCTGAGTATCGCTCTTTTCTTCCCTCTCATTTCTCACATCCCATGATTTCATCTCTTTTCTTTCTTTTTTTCTCTCTTTTTCTTTTTTTTCCCTTCCTTTTAATAATAAAAAAATGATTCGATTGAACTCTATGTAGGTTGCCTATGTATCATGACGTCGCATGAATTAAATCTTTGCGTAGTTCGGGAAGATCAAAAATAAAGTAAAGGAAGAATAGCCTAATAAACACTTTTACTTGCCCCGCTTTGTCATCCTGGTCCTGATACTCTATGAAGTTTTATCTAGACACTCTTAGTTTTTAAAATACATTATTTTAAATCCCTCTGACCATTGACCAAGCATATGCGGCATATGCATCGCTGAGTTGGGTAAAATGTGTGATTGCACGCTCTATAAAGCAAGTAACTTTGATGATTACAATTAAAATTAACAAAAAATGAATTAAAAAATTATTCTTACACAAATATTCGACCTCCACCGAGGTCTTTTCCCCCTCCCCACTTTTCATTCTTTCTTGTCCATCCCCCTTAACCCTCCCCCATCTCTGCCTCTTTGTATCTCTTTCACACACACATGCACAAAGCAATATTTAAATTGATGAGAAAGAAAATTGAGGTGTGTTGACAAGTATGTTTAAGCACAGTGGAGAAACCTGGATCAAAGCTGAAGAACTAAGCTTTATGCTGTCCTCCATAGAGAAGTTAGGAGTATTTTCAAAGGAGAAGAACTAGGGCTGCTCAATTTGCTGGAGAAGTCAGCGAGTTTCTCGCCTTCTGGTTTGGCATCGGCAGCACTTCCTGTTCTAGTGGTGGTTATACTAGCAATCGTGCTGATAACCGATGATTCTACGGCGCATGTGGCGGTCCAGGTCAATATCTAAAGATATTGTGCAGAGAATTTATAGGGATTGCTTTGAATATTTTTGTTATATCTAATATTAATATAAGCGAACAAAATGAATTGTCATTAGGTTTCTATGAAAAATGGCAGATCTGATTTTGCAAATATAAGAAAGAGAAATGCTAGATTTTGATTCACAATTGAAGAGAATAGGAGATGAAATGGCAGATGGCTGGTATTCAAAAAGAAGAAGGCTTGAAGGTGCTTCTGAGGGAGAAAAAATGTCACGACCCCGAACCCGGTCGTGATGGCGCCCAGCATATTGCTAGGCAAGCCCGACCAATCACATACACATTCCGAGCTACCAGCTCATAGTCTTTGTTCAAAAATCATTAATAATGAAGAAATATCCGAAGTTTAGAAAATATATAGAAACAACCCTATAAATCAGTACAAACATCCTCCCACAGATCTGGGGGTCATGAGTCAAGAGCCTCTACCAGAATAGCATAAATATACTGTAAAAACAACATAGTCTGAAGTACGCTGAAAAGTCAAATAACAGGAAATAGGAGAGAAGTCGGGTCCTGCGGACGTTAGGCAGCTACCTCGACAACTCCGTGTAAAAGCCATGAAGAACAGCAATAAGC
>MU666031.1:39749-66512 GCA_026770625.1 Nicotiana glauca | reverse complement strand
CGCAATATAATATCACACCCGCTGCGGCGTGCAGCCTGATCCATGCAAAATCATGAATGCACAATCATACTTACCATTTTTAGTTTTAATTATCAGAATTTTACTTAGGTGTTTAAAATCTCAGGATTTGCAATTCATATTTAGATAGTGTTTAACGATCCTCACGAGATCCAAATAACCGGCACGCAGCCCAAATATATCCATAACTATCCAAGTAGGAGGTTAGCCAGCTAATCTATAGCTAACAACAAAATACAACATCACTCGGGCGGCTAAGCCATTGTCCCCGATCACATTCGACCCCGCACTCGCCGTAGAGTACGTGTCTCGCTTTAATATAGCACCACAGTGTGATATACTGGGGTTTTAAACCTTCAGGTCATCATCTACATCTATTACTCACCTCTAACCAGCTCAAAAACTAGTTCGCAATGCCTTTCCCTCGAGAATCGACCTCCACGGGTGCCAAATATGATCAAAACTAATAGGAATACATCAAAATAGGCTAATGGAACATAACTCAATCGAAATAACTCGAAAAACACCCAAAAATACGAAGTTTCCAAAACCCGAGCCCCGGCCCCGCTTCTCGAAAAATTATAAAATTCATATTTTCAGAATCCTCGTCTCGCCACGAGTCCATACATATAAAATTTATCAAAATCGGAGTCTAATAGCCCCTTCAAATTCCAAATTTTCAAAACCCAAAACCAAGCCCTAACTTCTCCAATTTACACCCCAATTTCAGTGATTTAGATGAAGATTCTAGGATAAAATCACGTAATTAGTCCATAAAACTTTCCTCCAATCGAAACCTAGGTGAAATTCTTTTACTCCCTCGTCCAATAGCTCCAAAATGTGCTCAACAATGGTGGAAATGAGTTTTGCTCGCGTCTAAAATGATATTAAACTGTTCTGCCCGACCTATTATTTCCTTCATCGCCAATTCAAGCCTATTTCTACACTAGACCTCCAAATTCAATTCCGATCGCTCCCCGAAGTCATAAATCACCTCCCGAAGCTAACCGAACCACCAGAATTCACATCCGAGCCCTCTAACCACATAGTCAATTTCAGGTTGACTTTTCTGAAACAAACTCCCTTCTAAGAGGCTATGTGCCTTATTTTCGACCAAAACCAATTCAATTACACCCGATCGACTCTAATACTGATATTAAAACATGAAGCACACAATAAGGGAAAACGGGGCGGTAACTCATATGACGACAGGTCGGTTTGTCACAAAAAACCATCTACTTCAGAATTCAATTTTTAAAATATTTTTTGCGAATAAAAATAATGATGTGGAATATCTTTATGTGACATGGATAATGCAGCAAGGCGATTGAGGAACACGCATAATCATAAGGGTTTAAAATATTACTTTTAAATGGGTAAAAGTGTCTAGATGAAATTTAATAAAGTATCGGGACCGGGATAATAAAGCGGGACAAGTAGAAGTGTTAAAGTAAACAAACTAACTTTTTCATTTTTTTTATCTTTTTTTTTTCTTTTTTACCTTAATGACTACTCTGATGAGAAAAGAGAAATAAAAGAAGCAAATTCTTTTTTTTTTTTTGAATTTTTTAGACTTAATGTTCTATAACCTATTCTAAACTCAAGCTTAACGGATTTTTTTTTCTTTTTGAAATGAATGCTCTATCAAGAAATAAATCCTAGAAGAGAAAAATATTTTTTTTTTGACTTTTTGCTTGTTTTTAGGAAGAAAATCCAAAAAATAAACCAAAGAAATAAATTTTGATTTTCATTTGATATCCAGAAAGAAAGATTTTGAACCGATAAATCAACAAGATAAAAAATATTTCAGTATTTTAATTTTTGACTACCTAAGGAAGAAACTCTAAAGATAAACATAAGATGAAGTATGTTATTTTTTTCTATGTATAATACCCTAAAGTTCTAGTGAAAATAAAAGGAAAATATTTTTTTTTGTTTTTTATATTTTTCCCAATGGAGAACCTTAAGAGAAAATCTTTTTGAATTAATATCTTAAAGAAAACTTTTAAAGAGGTACTAAATGAAAATTCTCTCTAATTTTTTTTTGTTTTTGAATTTTTAGTCTTAATGTACTAAAAGGAAATATAAAAGCAATTTTTATTTCAAGTTCTAGATATTAATTGCCTAAAGGAAAAATCACCTCAAAATAGTATTTCTAAAGAAACTTCTAATGGAAATATAAAAACGCAGAATCTCTTTTTTTGGATTTTTGATTTATAATACATTTTTCAAATAAACATTAGAAAATACCGTGACAAAAGACTCGATATTACTGTACGAAACTACAAGGTAAAAGATGATATAAAAGACAAATAGACTCAACAAAAAAAAAATCTCCTTAAGCAACTCCTGGATGAGCGATCATGACTGGATGGTCCTGGGGTGTCTGTCATGCCCAAATTCCGGTAAATAGACCCACACCTGTATAATAAATCTTTAACCAACACTATGTGAGATAGTAACACTCCCTATTAGACACATGCAAGACATGATTGAGGCTATTTTTGCAAAATAACTTATGCGGCCAAAAGGTGGCTAGAAGTGCAAACTTTGGCTAAGATCCCGCAAAGTCAAGAACCGAAGATCTACTAGGAAGATCGGACCTTATGTGGGTTGCCTACGTATCACGCCCTAAAAGACGGGAATCAGATATGCGTAGTTCGGGCAGATTGGACACGGGCGAGAATAAAAAAAAAAACTAATTTAGAGAATATATATATATATATATATGTGTGTGTGTGTGTGTGTGTGTGTATTAAAATGATGAAACATGTAAGAGTGTTTTTTTTTTCTTTTTCGATTTTTTGAATTTCGAAAAATGATGAAAAAGTCCAAATTTTTTTTAAATTTTTTCATGTTTTTTTAACAAACATGTGACAGAAAACATAATTGGGCCCTACTTGCTTTATTTTCACACTTAAGCCTTTTTTCTTTCTTATTTTTTCTTTTTTTTATTTGCCCCCAACTATCATTGGTCTGCCAAAAGACCTTTTTACCCTTGAAGAAATACAACATGTAGCACATAAGATGTATTAGGATGGTCTTTTATTTTTGGGTACACCTATCTTAGACGGACTCAAACCCTGTGTTGAGTCCCCTAAGTCAAATGAACATGATACAAACAAACGTGCCTACTAGGGATCCAGCATGAGGCTGTATTTTTCTAGGTTCAAATCCTGGGATTTTGTACTAGACTTGGGTTTCCCGAGCGGACAACTGGGGCCGAAGAGAGGGTAATATACCGGGAGCACTAAAGTCTATCAGACCTTGTTGCTGGCCCAGCCTCGTTCTATTAGGTATAATTTCTATAGAAAAAGTGGGTCATGCGAACGTGTGCACCATTTTTAGAAGACTCAGATGGGTTGCGTAAGAAGAGAGTTATATACAATTCAAATAATATTAAAGCGCTAAACAGATAGCAATTAGCACGGAGATTCACAAAATACAGTAATATGAACAATAAATAAATCCAAGTAAAAATCATGTTAACAAGCTCGAATTCTTGAACCCTGAACCAGAGATTTTGGGTTCTTGTCCCCAACAGAGTCGCTAGAGCTGTCACACCTCCTTTTTCCTAACCCCAGAAGGGTATAAGGGAGTTTTTTCAATTAAAGTGACAATCGAAACGGGATTATTTATTAAAATATTCAGAGTCGCCACTTGGGATAATTTATGGTGTCCCAAGTCACTGGTTCAAATCCCGAGTCGAGAAAAAAATTGACTGTGTATTTCAGTCCGCGAACCAGAAATTCGGGTAAGGAATTTTGTTAACCCGGGAGAAGGTGTTAGGCATTCCCGAGTTCCGTGGTTCTAGCACGGTCGCTTTGATCATACTTGGCTTATTAAAATTGTTTAATTATTCATTTTTAGAACCTATGTGCATTTACCTTTTACCGCTTTTAAATTAAGAAGATTATCTTGAAACGGGTCACGCATACATGTATTCATTTGTTTGGCGCGTCAAAAATCATGTGACGCGAACGTGTTCACGATTAATAACGCTTTATTATTGTTAAGAAAAGTTGGGTCGAAGTTGCGCGAATGCATACTCCGGTTTTATTTTTAGAAATCGCAATTATGTCAGGCGAACGTGTCCACGACCGCGATGGTATATTAAACGGGCCTAAAGCAAACTACGAATATTTGTCGTTTTACATCTAGGTTAATAAGAGGGCCATATATGATTAAATTGTGGATGGCACACCTCGGACTATATGAACTAAAATTAATTAAAGAAGACTATACTAATAACAAATTTATTATTAAGAAGAATTAATCGAAGTTGCGCGAACGCATACTCCGATTTAATTGGAATCGTAATTATGTTACATGAACGTATACACAATCACCACATATAAATTCAAAACGCGTCTTTCACTAAATTTTAATTGGTACACATAACAAGTTCAAGGATTTTTACACGTTATTCATTCCATGAATTTAATTCAGCGGATCAATTAACAAAGTAGTACATAAGCAATACCATAGTTGAGGTCCGAACTTCTGCTAGTTTTAAGTAATATCCCCACCCAAACACATATTTTGTATAGAATGCAAATTCATATTAAGAGAAAGTATTAAACAAAACACAAAATAACAAAAAAATAATAATAAAATCTAAGTCAAGGTTCAGTTGTTTGTAGTATATATATTATGAAAATCTGTAAATAAAATGATCTGGCCTGAAGGTGACTACCTCTCTTCTTCAGCAAGAATTATATGAACCAAATCTAAGTTGTCCTATTCCACTATTCACGCAAGAATACATCCATCCCTTAATTGCTGCCAACGATTCAAAGGACTCAAAAACAGTAAGATGGAAACTCCTTCAACTAATGAAACTTAGGGTGTCCCGTTCGTGGTCTGAAATAACGACTTCATCCTAGTGTAAGTTTTAAGTTTTAATATGTGCTAACGATGCGAAAAGATATTCAGAACAATCAGACTCATTGCAATCATTTGGCAGTCATAATCATTAAAGAAACAAGAACACGAAGAAAAACCTCAAACAGCCGCAATTTTCCATTCACAAGATCTCGAGCTCAGATTACAAAGCAAATCGGGCTTTTTGTTCCGCAAAGGACGAGAAACCAGGAATGCGAACAGGACAAACTCTTGAACCGGAACCCATTGATGAAACCTCGACAAACCTTGCCTACCTCAACTCCCAGACTCGCTGGATTCCACTCGACTGAGCTTGGACCATAGTTTTGGACGTCACAAAGGCTGCTTCAATGGAGTTTTACGTGGGTTTGGGGCTGGTTTGAGCTCGAGCTTTAGATCTGGAAATGGCGGTCGTTTTCAGTTGGTCTAGCTGCTGTTTCCGGCGAGTCAGAGGCTAGTAGCGGCTCTGTGTGTGTGCGTGTTTTTCCGGCGATTACTGGTAAATAGAAGGAGGAACAGCGATGGGTGTTGATGGGTGTCTAAGGTTCCGCTTTCATTCCATCTTCATGAAGAAGAAGAACCCTTTATATTTTTCACTTCTTTATTTTTTTTTCCAAAGAAACGATGGTCCAGATCTCATTTTTTGTGTTTCTTGCTCATAGCCTTAGGCCTGCGGTGTTTTTTTGGTTTGAAAGAAGCCGCAACTGCCATTTTTTGTGTAATTTTTTTTGTGTCGAGGTCTTAAAGTCTAGGGTGTATTTATATATATAGGAAGGGATTTTAGGTTAAGGAGGTATGAACTTGGTATTATTGGGCCAAAGAAAGAAACAAAATAGGTAAAAATGGCGTGTAGTAGCCACTAATTAATAGGGTCTTTAATTTTTATCCACTAATTATAATACTCAGCAAAAATAGCCACTGCTAATAGGAAAAAGACAGTTTATCCTTTCTTCAATGGTTATATTCCCAAACCCTTCTGCAAAAAGAAAGAAGCGATGAAAGTGAAGCATATATCAAGCGCAGTAATGATAAATGTTAAAAACCCTTCTGAATAGAAACATCAAGGCTATGAGCCATGTGCTTTCACCTTCAGAAACATCAAAATTCAAACTTATGGCCAAAACTTATATACTTGAAAGCAATATTGTCATGTATTGTTCAAAAACAGCATGTTCGAATGTTCTGCTTAACCTTTCAATCAAGAAAGTAAAATTTATATATGTCAACATGGCTAACCCACATCACTTCTTAAACGAAACTGAGTAGGAACCAGTATTTGGAACTTTGGGTTCAAAGCTCAAAACTTAAGGATGGTCTGTCCTCAACTTTACATAAGTTAAGGACATGAGTCCTTAAGTTTGACATGCAGGTTCAAAAGATAAGGACATGCAGTCCTTAAGTTATTGTTTTAAGTTCAAAACTTAAGGACTTTATGTCCTTAACTTTGAGTTTCAGGTTCAAAAGTTAAGGACAGGCAGTCCTTAACTTATAGTTTCAAGTTCAAAACTTAAGGACAGGCAGTACTTAAGTTATTGTTTCAAGTTCAAAACTTAAGGGTTGTCTATCCTTAACTTTGAGTTTCAAGTTCAAAAGTTAAGAACATGAGTCCTTAAGTTTGACTTGCAGGTTAAAAAGTTATGAAAGGACAGTCCTTAAGTTTTAATAATACGTTCAAAAGTTAAGGACAGACAGTCCTTAACTTTGAGTTCAAAGTTCAAACGTTAAGAACAGGAGTCCTTAGGTCCTGAACTTAGAGTTACAAGTTAAAAAGTTAAGGACATGTAGTCTTGAAGTCCTAAACTTAGAGTTTCAAGTTCAAAAGTTAAGGACATGTAGCCCTGCAGTTAAGGACATGAGCATAAGGGTATTTTCATTCGGGCAGTTAAAGTTTATTAAACCAGTGGCTAAAGACTAATGACATTTAAAACACTGGCTTTAAAAAAAAAGACAGGAGCTGTTAGTGGCTATTTGTGCACATCGCCCACAAAATGGACTACAAGATTAAAATAGGACAAATTAACCCAAGACTAACTCTTCCTTCCAAATATAATTTATAATATAAAAATATAAAACTAGTCTTAATTAATTGAACTAAACTATTTTAAAACATGAAACTATTTTTTGTGTTTTCAAGATTATATATAAAAATAAATATAAGGTACTATTTTTGTATATTTTTATATTTAAATTTATGAAGGATACGCAAACCAAAATATTTTTGTAATTTTTATTTTCTTGTGACAAAATAAAGTAAAAGAAGTCAGAAATAGTTGAAATAGCTATATTAGACCTAAATTAAATATTTACATGATAAAATATAAAAAATATTGGGGAGGGTCAAAAATCACATGTCTACAATGCTTATGAATGATTGTTTCGCAGTATTGACATGATGGTAAGATGTTTGCCTACGTGTCGGGGCAGTAAATGACTTGAAGGGAGGTTTACTCAGTGCATGATCAAGATATTCGGTATTTTATTCCCGGTAGAAGAAAAGCAATCGGGCTAAGAATGTTCAGATTTGGGTTGATGGGGTAACGGGGCTTGATATTTATGAACGTGGTGGAATTTTCATCTGTGTTGAGGTGTTGTTATATCTGTTGAATGTACTAAGTTCACCGGTGTTATAATCTTTTACAATTCACCTTTGAAGCAGGATATTGCGAGACAGTATTGAAGAAGCGACTGTCAAGGATCACCGGGTGCAGTGGTTCAGGATTGAATCGGTGTTTCTAATGTCAACGGTAGGAAAGATGATCCTCGGAAAGGTGCAAGGTTAATAGCGGGCTGTTGGTTCAGGTGCTATCGAGAGGGGTTTTAATCTAAGGCATCAGTTGAGCAGCAGAGAATGATGAAAGACATGTAGGAAATGTCAAGCAGTGGTTAAACTTTCTAGAAATCCAGGTATATGAAGCGAAGGTTGAGTAGTCGACTAAAAGGGTAAAGTTTCGCCAAAGTGGGAGAGTGGCGGAGTTGCATATGGGCTTGTGGTTGGATGACCATGCACCTTAAGCAGAGTTTGGAACGATTTGGGAATTTTAATGATGGTGATTTGGGCCTACAAATTAATTTGAAGTACGGACTATTATGCAGTAGGAGATTTGATATAATGGAAAGGAGCTGCTTGAGATGAAGGAGGTACAACTTAACTTTGAATTGGAAGGATGTTTCTGCACATTTAATTTATGTCCACGAGGAGTGAACGGACTTGTGCAGCTAGAGAGTGAGCTTGGACTCAGGATGGGTCATTGACGCCGCGGTGATTGTGCACTGTGCAACGATGTTGGAAGATGTCGGAGAGTGATTTCCACAGGGGGTTATTCCATGTGAGCAGGCTAGCGGTCGCGTGGTTGGAAAAGCTTCTGTGAAGAATTCTATTGGTTATACCGCAAGAGATCGGTCGTGCGGATGTGATTGATGATTCAGAGTATAAAAAGGGGATTTACGGAAAGATTTCGAGAATTTTTGCGGTTGATTGCACATGGTTATGTCAATAAGAGATAAGGAATCCTGGTGAATCTCAGAGTTGTATAATAGCGGCTTCAAGCTAAGTAGGAGAGTCCCACCGCCTACTATTGGTTGCATGGTTATATTCTTGTGAGGTTTCAGGTTATCGACATATTGGTAAGTTATTTCAGCTACGATAAAAGAGCATAAGTGATAATCTGAGCAAAGGAATTGATAAAGGTGTGCTATAATTGGCCGTATTGGCTCTTGCTCATACTTGGGGAAGGATCCAGGATTTATGCCTTGTATAAGTGTGGAATTCAGGGGAAGTGATTCTGTCGGGTGCTTCGTCGAGAAGGTATTCATGTGCTAGAAGGTTCGTGGATTTGATTATATTCGGGGACAAGTCAGAGCGGGTGGATTTCAACAACGGTCTTAGTGGATTCAAAGGGGTAAAGTGTGGTGCATAATGATTTTGAGTCAATAGGTACAGTAAAGAATCAAGCTTTGCAACAACTTATGAGAAGGTGCCCAGAATGTTCTATGATGATTAGACCTGCAGTGTAGCAATTGGGAGGTATGAAATGGTTCGTGGGATCTAAGACAGTATGGTCTCATGATTCCCGATCACTCAGGATGAGCGTGGATGGAGTGTGTTTTATATTGAATGGAGTTATTATTTCTAAGGAAATCAAGGATAAATTGGAATAATATAGACTGGTTAGCCATGGTTGAATTGGCGTTCTGGTGGTAGTAATCAATTCTTTCAGCAAATTATGCAAGTGATTTGTGGCGGTACGTGCGAGGCTTGTCGGCCCCCATAATTGATGTTATTTAGGAGTATTTTACTGCTATGGCTTGTTAAGTGTAGGCGGATCCCGGAAGGGTTATGATGGTTTAGCCCACTACTTGGACATTTGCATATTCTATGGTTATGAGAATTCACAAGTGTGTGGCGATGGTTCTCCTAAAATAAGTTAAGTGAAAGGTTTTATATGATGAAGCATCAATTTATTAGTGATTCCAGAGTTATGATGGAAATCGTGTTCTATTGAATATTGGCATGTTGGGTGCAGTGAGCAGTATAGAATTTGAAGTAAGGATCAAGGTTGAATTTCAGTGTTAACAAGGATGTCGCGAGCCCGGATGAGCAGGAAAGTAGTTTTGATGTTTAAAGTAAGTTGGCATTGCCTTCAGCGTCACCTGAGATTGGTGTTTTGTGAAAAAGGCTTCGCATCCTAGTTAAGGATTCTTGATCTCTTTTTAGTGTTAGTGTAGCAGTGGTTTGGATGTACAGACATGTTATTCATTATGAAAGGTTGTGAGAGTGTGCCCCGCGGGGGGAGGAGGGTTGTATAAGTGTGGCATATAACCACTTGATTGATTGAAGAGTTAAACCAAGTATGAAGATTATAGTGATGTCGTTAAATTTAGATTGGTGCCTGGAAGGCACTCGGTTTATTGGGTTATGGACCTTTTAAAGGTTATTAGCCTAGTTTCAGTGTGATCAGTATTAGCTTGAGGTATATGGATGGATTTAAATGTGAATATGGGCTCTATATTAGGCCAAATGTATTCATTTCAGCAATGCGCTCCTTATGGAAGAGTAGTCGGGGTGTTATTTTGTCGTTAGCTATTTCATGTAATGATATATTACATTGTGTGAGTTGTGAGACGGCTTGGTAAATTGGTTAAGCATTGAGGTTTCGCGTAGAGATGATGTTGTTCGAACAAATTGGCTCTTGAGATTCAGATCGTATATCACACCTCAGTTGTGGTTGAGTTTTGTAGCTTATAGCGCTATATGTCTCCCCAGGAATGGTATTATGCACTTAGCGTGCTTGTGACCGATATTCGATATTTTGTTGTAATGAGCAATTTAGCTCGATGTATAGCTCCTTATGTAAATTCTAGGTGTGGATCGAGTGGCACACCGCCATGGGTATGTTATTTGTCGGGTTGCACGTTGCAACTGTATGAAGTTGAGTACAGTTCCCTATATCTATTTTTGTGTGTTTTGTTTCCTATTTTTCTAAGGAAAACTCATATTAGTTGTGTGCCCGCATCCCATGTATGATTCGCGAGCGAGGTAATTGTATTTCCTTTTTAGAGTTCGTTTTCCTTTTGTATCGCATTTGAGTTGGTAGACTATTGGCATATTGTGGCATCATATGAGACTTTTGATCATGTCGAGGCGGCCTCTTCGTTGTCCTGGATGTACAAGAAACACCTCATTCTCTCCATTATCATCAATCTCCTCTCCTCCAATCATGTTTCCAAGAGGTTCATTAGCATTTAATGTCATTTTGTACCTGAAGTTTTGACACCTAAAAATTAGTAACAAAGAAGGAAAGAAGAACAAAACACAAAACTATTGAGATAGATAGCCAAAACTGTTAGCTCCCCGGCAACGGCACCAAAAAGTGATCGAGGCCAATCCTGCACTACTATTGAGTAGCGAGAGAGGTCGAAGAAGTTTTTACCCAATTAAACTCGGGATCGATTTCACATGGAGCTAGATATTGGAGTCAGGTGTCTATCGAAAGTGGAGTTGTGTATTTGCTGTTAATTGCACTTTTACACATTTTTTGTTTTAATTATGATTTTAGTTTTATAAACCACAACGCTCAATTAAACTAAAGTAAGCTAAGGTTAAACTATTGCGAGTTGTTCAATTGATTAAAAGGCACTAGGGTAGTGACTTCTACCTAGGTGGTCAATTGATGAATTTTTAAGTCTAATGCTAGATTAGCACATTTGGGAGTATGATATAATCGTTGCTCGATTCTACTCACTCTATACCTCTCGGTAGTTCGCGTGATTTTGCCCGAATTGACTTTCTCAAGACTAATTGGGTATGCAAATTTGCATAAGCAATCAGGGTTCAAGTTGGGTATTACTACCTCTAGGTTTAACCCTTTAATTGGGGTTATCAATATCTTGAGTAAGCTCCAATTCCTTGTTGGACCAATTTCAGAGGCTTATGCTCTCTTTCTCAAGAAGAGCCAAAATCAACTAAACACAAACTAGTGTTTTCAACCACTAATTCAGCAATTAAACATGAAATTAGTCCAAATATCAAACACCCATAGTCAATCAAGCCCTAAAACACAAGACCCTTCAATTACCCACACTAGGGTTGAGCCACAATCCTAGCTTACGGGTCTAGCTACTCATAATTAGAGAAGAAAACAAAGAAATAGATGAAGAAAAATTTATATTAATTAATTGCTAAATTAAACTTGAAGATTCAATGTTGAAATGAAGCTAAAATTACTCAAAACAACTAAAATATTCGAACCCACAAGTGCAACCTTCAGTACTAACTATCCACTTGACCTAAAAATGAAAAAGAAGCTATTTATACTAAGCTGACAAATCTGGACAAAAATACCCCTGTAGGGTTAGTGAGGACCGCACAAAATTATGTGTGGCCGCACTAGGGCTCTAAACTTGAATAAACAGCTCTCTGAACTTGGGCAATACAAATCGCACAGAATTGGGTGCGGCCAAGGTGGCTTCTAGTGCGGTCCTCATGAAATGGATCATGGACAACATTGGTCTTCAAACCCGGACTTGGCACTCTCTGAACCTTCTCTTTGCGGACCGCACTAAATTGAGTGCGGCCGTATTGATCCTAGTGCGGACCGTACAAAACCTCGTGCGGCCGCATTGCCTTTTTGTATGAATAGCAGCCTCTCTGAACCTAACTTGTACGGACCGCACAGAATGGAGTGCGGCCGCACTAGCCCTGTTTTGCCTGAGCTTTGTCTTATATTGGTACTTGTGCAAGTTTCACTCCTTTTTGAGCTAATCTTTGATACCTTGTCACCTTGTTGATCAAACTTGCAATCAAGCACAACTTGTGAGCCTTTTGGGACTATATTGTACGTATTTCTAATCAAAACTTAAGTAAGAAGGAGTATAAAATATATCAAAATCCCTAGTTATCAACTCCCCCAAACTTATGCTTTTGCTTGTCCTCGAGCAAACAAAATAAGACCCACCCCTTAAGAGAAAATCCAAGAAAATTCAACTGTCCTAAAAAAACCTCATCTAGCATCAATTGGGAATTGCCCTCAATACAAATGAATCATTAACAACATTTACTCTTTTAAACACCATGGATTAAGTTCAGCACAAGAGCATCAAGAGTTGACTCAACACATCGAAGAACTCTTTCTATTACTTTAGTCAGCTTTCCCTAAGGAAATCTCATCTTTAGAATAGTGGCACTCATAACGAGGTTAATGGAAATTCATTCATCTCTCAAAAAGAAAAGTCACAAGTGCAGCTCTAAGTACCATATGCTTTCCCCTTATGTGAGTCACCACTAATGTAAGCTTCATTCAACTAGAGATCATACAGGGCTTTTATGGAGACATAGTGAAGGATTTTGGTTTCGGGTAGGCAATGTTTGGCCTATGTAAGTTTCATCTTCCCTTAAGCACTTCATTTGTTTCATTTTTGGCACAGATTTACTTGACTCTTTGAGTCTTTTCACTTCTTTCAAGGGGTTAGATAGACACACTGTCACTCTTTCCTATGCATTTCAAATTTTTTCTCCTTTCTCAATTTTCCACATCTTTCATTCTTTGCTTTTCTTGAATCCCTTTTATTTATTTCTACATTGAGTATTATTTTTGTCTTTTTGCTTTTCTTTCTTTTTCATTGCCCTTCCTTTTCTTAATTTTGTACCTTTTTACCACTTTGTTGCAATCCTCGTCTCTCCCCCAAACTTATACTTTTTCCATGTGCTAAAGAAAGATCGAGTGCCAAGAAAGGGTATCTTTTAGAACGGGTAAAGGTTTGTATCATGGTTCTTGAAGGAAAAAGGTTTAAGGCTCAAAAAGGTTGACTAGGGATTTTATCTTTAGTAGGCTATGGAAGTGTTCAAGCTATCATTTGGATAAAGGAGTGCCTATAATCATGTCTCAAGTCAAAATTTACTTAGGATTTTGCCTCAATAAACATTCAGGGCAAGTTCTAGACCAATGGCTCGGGACTTGGACTTGTAATGCAATTTCTCACCACACAAGCTGTGGGATTGGTAAAGACACAGATTCGGGGGCCCACAACGACCTTAGATAAGATTTGAGCACATAATGGTCCTGAAAAACCATTTGATGATTATCGGTCAACGCAAGAGTCTTAAGATCACAACTTTCACCATCCTAAACACAACTCTTTGTTTTTGACCATGAGATCAAAGGCAAATGTGCTAGACCCAAGTGAAGCTTTGCTTGAGGCACCCTTAACCACTAACCACTAAAAGCAAAAATAAAAACGGACTCAAACCCTTAAGAAGGTTTTCACGCCATCTATCATTGGGAAAAGCCACCCGGTTCACACAAATTCCACCTTTGGAAAGAACCGTGGCATTAAGAAAACCAAAGGATTATTGCAAATGTTCAAAACAAGAAGCTACGAAACTAACTAAGAGCTACGAAAAAAAAATACGGAAAGTAGAATGAATATGTACAAGAGGGGATTTTAATTGAATATACAATATGGGGATGAATATATACAATGTAACCTAACTTTTATATACAGACCCAAAGTGAAAAGTAAGAAAAATGTAATGAAGTGACAAAATTATATACATACCAAAGATGAAAAATAAAGAAAGCATAAAAATCTGTTAAATATATACAATCATCCATATCAATTCAAAGTACGGCCTACCCCTTCAAATGAAAGTTGGAATTGTCCTTAATGCCAACCAAGCAAAATAAGCACCAAAAATAGAGGAAAAAGGATATAGAGACTCCATATGGCCCGCCTGTCTGTATGGGATCCCGAGTGGTCCCTGGGTCCTCAATATGCTCAGGAACCTCAGATTCGTTCCCTATGACCCACTGTTTTGCTGCTGGGACCTGGGCTTGGACCTGGATAGGCTCCTGGGCTGCATCTTGTGGCTGACTGGAGGAAGCCTCCGGTGGGTCCTCCAACTGGATGATTGCATCGTCTGCATGGGGAATCACCCTTTAACTCTTGGGAGGCCTCTCTAACTGAACTGGTTGGGGATGGACTGTTGGAACAAGGTCCTGGAACAGTAAACCCAAAGGCAGATGATCTGCCTTCAATCTGTCAACCTCAACTCTCAACTCCTTCACGGACTTCTTGGAAGCCCGAATCTTTCTCATCTTCTTGGCCTCCTTAGCAAGGTCCTTGAGAGCTTTCCCATGAGCATCCACAGCTTCCGTAAGCTTCTTCTGAGTTTCAAGGGTCTTCTTCTGGTTTTCTAGAATCTCCTTGAAGGAATCTTCAATAGATAGTGGGACCTACGGAGGTGGAGGTGCCGACTAAGCTGCTACTATAGTGGTGAGAACAGACAATTTGGATGAAGCTGTCTGCTTCCAGTTGTTGATGCTGAGAAGAGCCTGGCGCA
This sequence comes from Nicotiana glauca, assembly GCA_026770625.1. Lineage (NCBI taxonomy): Eukaryota > Viridiplantae > Streptophyta > Magnoliopsida > Solanales > Solanaceae > Nicotiana > Nicotiana glauca. The sequence goes on along the minus strand of MU666031.1, from coordinate 51,772 downwards.
GTCGGTGTGCAGTCACTGGGTAGGCTCGGGAAGAGGGTGTGAGCACGTGATTTTTTCCCTAAGCAAATTGTTCCCAAAAATTCCAAATAAAATAATTTCTTTATTATTTTACAATTTTTGTGAATTTTGTTGAATTTTTTGTTAATTAGTTACATTTTCATTCATATGAAAATACGAAAAATATGCATTTGCGTTTAGGAATTTAATTTCACAATTTTAGTATCAATTAGTATTAATTTGTAAAGAAAATAACAAAAAAAGGTCCATTTTGCATTTTTAGTTCAAATTGGTATTAGTTTGCATTTTTCTTTAATTAGGAATTAATTAGGAAATCTAATTTTTAGTGTTAATTTGATTGTGAGTTTATTTTAGCATTTTATAAAAAAATTATTAAATAATAATACAAAAATACAAAATGAAAAAAATAAGTAAAAGAAATGAAAGGAAGCAAATAAAAAGGGAGGCTATGTAAATTGGGCCAATTTCGGTTTTGAACCCAAATATTCCCCAAAATTCGTTCCATTTTGCCCAGCCCAATTAAAAATTACCCGGTCCAGCCCACCCATATACAAAACGACATCGTTTTGACATCGTTTAATCTCAGCCATTCATCCATAAGCATCCAACGGTCCCTACTGATTACGACATTTAATCTCAGCGATTCATCCTTTGTTCCCCTTCTCATCCTCTTCTCAAATCCATCAGTGGTTTCCTTCCAATCTTACTAGAACTCGTCAAATATAGGTTTAAATTTTTTTCGGCCACGACTCCGGTTATGCTATTGACCACCAGAAAAACACCATAGATGCTCCTTCTTCTCCTCTTTCCAACCCTCGTGGTCATTTCCCTCAAATCTTCCCCCATCTCGTCGAATAATCGATTGAAAATTCTGGCCAAAACACAAGTTATGCCAAACGACCCCAAATTTATACCACTGCACCGCCTGAGCCTCTTCTACCCAACCCCTATACCCGTTTGCTTCGAATCTGCCTGGAACTCCTCAAAAATCATTTTTTAAATTTTTCCGGCCAAGAACCCTAATTCAAATCTTTGTGATTTCGGACCATAAAATCCCTAATCATGTGTTTTCTTTTGAAAACACACGATTAGGGATGTTACGGGCCAGAAATCTTTGGAAGATTCAAGCATTAAATGGCTGACCTTGCTTTATCAGTAAGTTTTCTTTTCAACTTTTATTTACTTCTCATGAGTTTCAGATTTTTGATTAGTTTAATTAGTGATCTTAGTCAATTTTGTTTCATTCGTTTTTCTGTGCTAATTTTAGTTCATTTCTGTTAGTCTAGGTATAATTTTATTACTCGTTTAAATCAATTTTGTTTTCATAGTGTTTAATTTCCAAGATAGTTTCATTTTTCTCATGTTCTGATTTGATGCTTGAGTATCTTCAAGGCTGTTGTTTGTCTGTTTAGATTTTAGCTCATTGTTGATTTTTGCTAAGTTCAAATTTGATTTTAGTTTAATTCTTTAGGATTTGTTCCGTTGATCCTGAATTTGATACTTGTTAATTGTTCTATGTTTAGTTTGATTTTGGTTTTTTTTTTAAGTTTTAGATATTAGCTTGCCTTTATTTAGTTTAGTAACTAGAAATTCCTTTACTTTAGTCATTGGTTTTACTTAGTTTAAGTTTAGTTTGTTAGGTTATAGCTGATTTAGATTAAATGGGGGTTAACTTTAGTTAGATTTTAGCTAGGGTAAAGGGATTGGGGTCAGTTGGCATTAGTCTATAAATTTCAGACTGGTGGAAGGGTAGTTTGGGTATAAGAAAGGGTAGTTTAATTAGAATTGGTAAATTTAAAGCAAAGCCAAGGGTATTTCAGGGATTTGAAGGGAATAGGAACATCATAGAATCTTATAGGACATTCCAAAATAGGACTTAAATGTATATTTTAGAAAGTTTAAAACCTTAATTGGATAACAAGTCAAAAATAGACGGACTAAACTGAAAATAATGAACGACTAAAAGAGAAAAATAAAAATATGAAGTTGCACCCTAATTTTGCCCATAAAAAGGCATCAACATGCCTTGTTTAAGAAGTTTTGGACCCCCTGAAAATTCCCAGAAGTTTAGAACCCCTACAAATCCCCCCAAAAACCAGCCAGCCTCGAATTTCACCTTAAAATTTTGTTTCAAATCAGAAATTTCAAATTTGAAGTTCCAATTTAGAGAGCTTTAGATCTGAAGTTTTCTAGGTCATAGAAGTCATAGTTTAGACAAATATTTCCAGAAAAAACAAATAAAAAAAACAAAAAAACTCAAAGTTTCACTATTTCATTGAAGTTTTCTATAGAATAATTTGAGATTCAGGGTAAAAGTTGCAATGCCTAGCTTGTTTAAGGTGAAATGATTTCAGAACCTCTATCTCTCAATGATTAAGGTTGTTCTAAGGTATCTGGTTGCATTTCAAGTTGATGTTGGTGTATTTGAGTCAATTTTGGTCTGTTTATTGGTAGCAATTTGCTGAATATCGTTTGGTATTGTGTTTGGGAATCGGAATTGGTTTGAGTTGCTGCTTCACTGTTGAGCTGTTATTGCTGTTCTATTCCTGTTAAAACTGACTCCTTACTCCTCCTTTATTTCGATTCCAGGTACACATTCATACTAGCTGTGATGTAGCTTTGTGAAAGATGAAATGAAGAGTATTCATGCCTTGGCTTTTCATTTCTGCATTCATTTAGTCTTCCTCGTCTATTTGTAGTTAAAATAGGGATTGGTTGATGTGAATTTGATTCATATAGCTTAACTCCAATTTATATTAGTGGCTGTATGATTCGAACTGTTTTGGACTCATAATGGACTGTTATGTAATGACTATCCAATCATTAGCTTTTAGTTAACTTCAATTAGGGCTCAAACATTCCCATTGACATTATAATTCCTAGTTTAATTGTTGTTAGCCTCTAATTTCGTAAGACCTTCTGATTCTAGGCATGCTGGTACTAAATGTTAGGTGTTGAATGATTAAATAACAGTAAGAGTGGTGTTATAGTCAAGGTAATTAATTATAGTCAATTTTGAGATTTATGTTCAAGCATATCAAATAATTTCTGAATTGCAAATTGTATTAGTCAGTCATTAAAGCCTTCAATTGTTTATATTAGATTTAGAACTAATCAATAAAACTGGAATTCATTTCTCCTTGTTAGTCTAATTCGTGCATTAATGGCTTGGTTTGTTTGGGTCAATTCTTTGGGCTCGTTGACAGGCCCATTAATAAGCCTAAAAGTTGGTGACCCATAGACCAGCATTTAGTAAATAGGCCCGTACTGTGGACCAATTCAAAACTAGATCTCCTCCTCTCTAAAAATGTTCACCGATTTTATTTTGCTTCATTTTAGAATTGGGCTCCCTTTGAGCCCAAAGCTGGTTTGTTTCATGGATACAAATATAAATTTGTAAATATAAGCTGATGCATTGTATATGCCAGTAATAGGGGATTAATTTGCAAATATAAATTTGAGTTTCGAATTAGGTAGCGGGTTCAAATTAAGAGGGTCTTCCCTTTTGTTTGAATTCAGACTTGAATTCGGGGTTTGATCTTATAAATGCAAATTAATTAGCCTTTATAGAGACAAATAAAATAAATACAAAATCGTAGTCACTTTAAGTTGACCTTTAAATAATAAAATGAGATGAGTCTCGCCGAACAAAACCTAAAAATTACGGGGCTCTCATTAACTACTTAATTAAAAATACTTAGAATTCGGGACATGTCGTTTAGCGAAATTCACTGCCTTCCCAAAAGTAAATAATACATTAGTCGCTTTAGGCGCGCTTTTAATAAATTTACCTTCCTAAAATACAGGTGTGCATTTCATGCAACCCAAATCCCAATCCAAAAATGTTGAATAGGAATGTGTCGAGGATCCGGGTGCATTTCATGTGACGTGGTCCAAAAATATATTTTTTTAAACGACGTTTGCTTTTCTTTAAAAAAATTTAATTAAAAGCAGTAAATAATTGTAAAATTACACTATAGGTTGGAGCATGTATAAAAATTAGATTTTAGCCATTTATAATAATTTAAGCGACCGTGATAGAACCACGGAATCCGGGGGTGCCTAACACCTTCCCCCGGGTCAACATAATTCCTTACACAGAATTTCTGGTTCGCAGATTCCAATTGGGAAGTCAACAAGTTTCCTCGATTTGGGATTTAATTTAAACCGGTGACTTGGGACACCAAAAGACAATCCTTTCCCAAGTGGCGACTCTAAAAAAAAATAATCCCAATTCAAATAATGTCACTTTAAATGGAAAAACTCCCTTATACATTTATCCTTCGGGGTAGGTGTGTAAAAAAGGAGGTGTGACAGCTCTGGCGACTCTACTGGGGACGCGAACCCAGAACTTCAATTCAGGGTTCAAGAATTCGAGCTTAGTATAATTATTATATTTGGTTTTATCTCATTTTTCTACATGTTTCCATGCTATATGTGCTAAATGTTTTTCCGCTTTGATATTTGTTGAATTGTATATAAATTGTCGCGAATCCCTTCCTCTCTCTGAGTCTTCTACATCATGGAGAAGGGTGCACTTCGTGTAGCTTCTCTTCTGTTTAGAATCTTTCCCAATTTAGAACGAGGTTGGATAAGTTGCAAAGCCGGCAGAGCTTCTATATTCCCGGTACGCTGCCTCCCCCGGCTCGAGTTGTCCGCTCGGGTAAGCCAGGTGTAGACCAATAAACCTAGGGTTTAAACCTAGAAGAACAAAACCTCATGCCGGATCCCTAGTAGAAACGTTCGTTTGCATCATGTGCATTTGACTTAGGGGACTCAATACAGGGGTTGGGTCTGTCTAGGACAAGTGACCTGAAATGAATTGACCATCCTGATGTATCTTACGTGCTACTTGTGCATTTATTTGCTCGGTTTTGCATGTTGATCGGCTTGTCTAAATGAGAGAAAATTGAGAAAAATAGCAGTGTTAGGACTAAGCGAGGGTGACCATTTGAAAAAAAAACCAATGCCCAAATAGTACCGAAATGCTGCCGAATTTTTGAAAAAAAATATTTGAAAAAAAAATGAAAATAAATTTGTTGTTCAAAAAATATACATTTGATTTTGGCCAATCGGCCCGAACTACGCTGGTTTGATTCTCACCGGATGTGAGATACGTAGGCAACCCTTATCGGGTCCAACCACCATTTCTCAAAAAAATAGCCACAAAAAATGTCAAAATTTTAATTTTTATTGTAAATAAAGTCGGGTGACGCCATTCTTGTTAAAATAAGCCGAATATCCCCAAAAAGGGCACCGGAAGGCTATTTTTGCAAGAACAGCCACCCTGAATCATTTTTAAATGGTTTGCGGGCACAGCCTTAAAATCTTCCCCTCAGAAGTGCTGAAAGGCCGTATTCGCAAAACCAAATCCTTGTTTTGATTAAATAAAGAATTTTGCAAAAATAGCCAGTTTGTAAAAATAAGTCATTAAAATTCCTTTTTTTCTAAATAAACGTGCAGGATGATTTCAAATAACATCGAGACCTTCTCAGTCCTGAGTGAGATCCCCTTGAAACTTCACATGTGGTGGCATGATCTAGGAAAATGAAGTAGAGACATCGTGGTTAAAATTTTGGGCGGTCTAGTTGATCTACTGAACATCAAACCGAGGAAAGATATCATTGAAGCACTAATACCATTTTGGGACCCGACCCGTAATGTACTCCAGTTTTCAAACTTTGAACTCACACCTACATTAAAGGAGATTGTGGAATATCGGGCCTCAATGGGAACCTTCGAGGCAGATACCCACTGGCACCACGACCGATAACCCTTCATAGGTTTTTGGATTTGCTGAACATTAGCCGGGATATTCAAGACCCGCATCTGGCAGAAGGGTGCCGTATATTGCATTTCCACTATCACCGGTATGGTAACCCAAAAGGTTTTGAGGAGCCCAACACCGGCTTGACACATGCCGAAAATAAAGACAAATGGGAAGCTCGACGGGGATTAGCCTTTATGGTGGCCTTTTTGGGAGTGGTGGTTTGTTCGAGAAAAGATGGTCACATAGACCTTGGCCTGGTAGGGATGATAGATGTTGCCATGAAAAAACCTACTAGCACAGTGGTGCCTCTGATTGTAGCAGAAATGTACCGAGCTCTGACCAAATGCCGCGAAGGCGAGAAATTATTTCAAGGTTGCAATTTTCTCTTACAGTTATGGATGCAAGAACACCTCTGTCACCGCACAGGCTATATGAACTACGATTTAACCGGGTTGAGCTGTATTGCAGAATTTGGAACCCAGGTAACAGGTATTGAGTTCCCTGAAAGTACTGAGGCCTGGTTATCATGCTTAAGATCCTTGACCGCAGATAAAGTCGAATGGGCTTATAGTTGGCTTCCTACTACTGAAGCTATAGAGGTGAGGTAGATCCCAAGTATTTGACATGGTTTGGCAAAAGATTTCAAATCCCAGAAAGACCCGCTAAAAGACTGCACGCACATCAGTTTACGGATAGGGTCCAAATTCAATGGGATTAGCAAGCAAAGGAGAAGGTATACCGAGCTAAAGTAGGACGGTTAGAGCAACAGGTCCGAGACCTCCAATTCGACAAAAGTGTACAGGCTACAGCCGACGAGGGCGATAAAAAGAAATTAGCTCAGGAGAACGAAACGCTCAAAGCCCAAATTAAACAAATGAAAATAGATGCCCGGAATAAAGAAAGAAGTCTATCTGATGAGAGGTTAATCAAAGGGTTAAGGAAACAAATTTCGGACTGCCAAGAAGAACTAGAAAAATCCGAGGGAAATATGGCAAGACTTCGGGTGCAGTGGGCCAAAAAGACTGAGGAGAGAGCCCAGTTTGTGCAGCAAATGAGAAGAAACTACGAGGGGACCATCGCCAAGCTGAAGGGAAAAATGAATACTATAGAAGAAAAGACAGCCCAGCAGGATAAAGAATTTCGAGTCGAGATGAACCAGTGCCATAAATTAATTACAGAGATGGAAAAGGAAATTAAACTGCTACAAGATTTGCACTTCCAGGACACGCAATTGCTAGAAGCTCGTACACAACAAATAAGCCGACTCCTCCAAGAAAAGGGCCGAATAAGAGAAAGGATCAAAAACATTACCCATTATAGTGTCATGAAATGTCAGGCCGGCGAGCGAATGGTTCGTACTGCGTCCTTTGCCTCAGTGATGATATTTGTTTGCCAAGTCATGAATGATTTAGATCAGTTACAAAGGGGTTTCGCACGCAGGCACGCGGCAATGCTGAATGATGCTCCGCGGGCCCCAGGTTTTGAAGCATTGATGTACTCTTAGTTAACTGAGTTTGTATTTTTACTTTTGAGTCTATTTTTATAATTTCCTTTTGCAAGAAAAGAAAAACAAATAGTATATGTAGCTTTTGTAACAGCAATGGTTATTAATGAAAAAACTGAAAACTCCCAAATTTTTTTTCTTATTTTTACATTTATTTGCAAGATATACGCTTGGTCAGATTCATGCGGGGCCATGATACGTAGGCAATCTACATAAGATTCGACCCTGAGAAAAAGAGAAAAAGAGAAATATGAGGGAAATAAATTAAAGGAAAAAAACAAGAGAGAAAAGAAACACAAAGGAAGAAAATAAAGCATTGAGAGAAAAACCATGGCCACAGAAAAGAAAAAGCAGAAAATGAGAATAAAGAAGCAGGAAAGAAAAATGAAAGAAAACAAAAAAAAAGAGAAAGAAAAGAGGAAAAGAATAAGAAGAAAAGCCTGGATGATACATGCAACCGAAGCAAACATGTAGATATCCATTTAAATGTATAGGTGCATCACACTCCAATGTGCAATTACCTATCTGTTACTTGTTTCATACTAACCGTTTGTTGTTGTCAACTCCAACTGAGTATTTTAGAAACCGTGGTTGGTTTGTGGTAAACTGGCCTCGCATCAATACTTCACCAGATCCAAAGGAAAAATAGAGATGTCGTCGGAAATGACCTTGCCTGCAGTCCCCATACCTGAAGAGAGCCCAATCTCTGGGATCCCGGTCTCTGAATCCTATACAGCTGAAGAAAATCGGATCCTGCACTTACGCTTTGTGGGATGCTTGGAACAATAGGAAGGAACCCCCAAGCAATATCCCCGGATTCCCGGAGTTGTTCCCTAGATCTGGAGGTGCTACCATGGTCCCTATCAGCCGTCCAAATATTCCTCTGGGGCAACCTACCATGACTGCTAACTTTTTCGGAACACCGTATGAGGATCATACCTAGGTGTTCCCATCTGGAATTGCTCCCAACATCTTTACAGCTCTACCATCTTCTGCAACTACCCAACCATCAATACCAAAACATGTTTTTGACCCTTCGGTCTTCACATTTCAGAATCCAGTTTTTCAGGCCGACCCTCCTCACTATCCTCAATATACCTACTCTCGGCCACCATATGAGATCACACCGGGGCAGGACAAAACCCCCAAAGCCCAGAGCAGGATGAAATGACAAAAAGAATGAGGAGTTTAGAGCAAAGTCTGAAAAATATGCAAGGACTAAGCGGACAGAAGAGTGTTTGTTACAATGATTTTTGCATGTTCCCTCACATGCATATGCTATGGGATTCAAGATGCCAAAGTTAGAAAAGTATGATTGACATGGAGATCCCATTTCTCACCTCAAAAAGTATTGTAATCAATTGCGCAGAGCTGGTGGAAAATAAGAGTTATTAATGGCTTACTTTGGAGAAAGCTTGGTGGGTATAGCATCAGAATGGTACATGGATCAGGACATATCTCGATGGCATATCTGGGATGACCTTGCTAGAGATTTTGTCCGACAATTTCAGTACAATATAGACATTGCACCAGACAGGAACTCCTTGGCAAACCTAAAGAAAAAGCCCTCAGAGAGTTTCCGCGAATATACAATCAAATGGCATGAACAGGCGTCAAGAGTGAAACCTCCAATGGATGAGGTTGAGATGGTCATTGTCTTCCTACAGGCTCAGGAGGTAGATTATTTTCAAAACATGATGTCCGCTATGGGTAAGCCTTTTGCAGAGGCAATAAAGATCGGAGAAATGGTAGAAAACGAGCTAAAAACGGGCAGAATTTTTAGCCAGTTAGCCATAAGGGCAACCTCCCAAGCCATCCAAGACGGGTCTGGAGGAATGGCTAAGGGCAAGAAGAAAGAAGAAACAGTAATGGCGGCATCGGGCGGAAGAAGATACCGGGTTCCTAGACCCATGTTCTCAAAAAGAGCCCCTCAGCACTATTACCCTCCCACAGATGTGACTTATGCTCCTCCACCATATGCGGTAATGAATGCTCAACCTTTCGGCCGCCCGCAACCACAAGCTAATCGAAACCCACCTCCATTCCAAAGAAACCAGCCACCTTACCAAAACCAATATAACCCTCTACCACCACAAAACAACTTCCGCCCTCGGGAACCACTTAGACGACAAACTTTTACACCAATCGATGAACCCTACTCCACCTTGTTCCCTAAGCTTGACCAGATGAATTTGCTGCAACCCATACCCCCGAACGTGTAAAATCCAGAATCACCATCATATAAACGGGGTGTCAGGTGTGCATACCATTCAGGGCAGAGGGCCATCATACAAATGACTGCTGTCACACCTCCTTTTTACCGCTATTACTACACCCCGGGAAGGGATATAATAAAGGAAGGAGTTTTTTTCAATTTAAGGACAGTCGGAATGGGATTTATTTATTTATTTATTCAGAGTCGCCACTTGGGAGATAAATGGTGTCCCAAGTCACCTGTTGAATCCCGAACCGAGGAAAGTTTTACTCTGTTAACAGTATGCGAACTAGAAATCCGGATAAGGAATTCTGTTAATCTGGGAGAAGGTGTTAGGCACTCCCGAATTCCGTGGTTCTAGCACGGTCGCTCAACTTTTGTATTCGTTTTTATTCGATTTCTCTATATATTCCATTTTATGTGCATTTATTAATATTCCGTTTAATTATTGAATTTTACAAGAATTGCAACGTCGTAAAAATGTATTTCGGACCATACCGTACCAGTAAGCCTGTAGCGTTTAACATATTTTGACTTCGTTGAGATTTAGATTTGGGTCACATAAATGTACACCCGTACTTAAGAAGGTATATTATTATAAATCACACCTAAAGCATCTACGTCTATGTTAACTTTGGGAAAGACTGCGAAATTCGCTAAACGGTCCATCCCAATTCTAAGTATTTTGTAAATAATTATTGAGGGCCCCGCAATTGCATTTATTTGGTGAGGCTCGTCTCATTATTTTAATAAAGGTCAACCTAAAGTACTACAATTCTGGTTCAATAGAAGAAAACATAAACTGCCCTTTCGCGAACATGCCGTTTAACCTTGGCTCTCGTTGCAAGCCCAATATGCAAACATGTAAAAATAATCGGGTTAGGCCTTTTTATACGTTTAACATCATCCTCAGATTCGTTCAATTTGTCAACTTCAATTTAATTCGATACTCTATAAGCTGATCAGATCTTAAACTAACGAATTCTTACCAATAATTATGAAACTACAATGGTTAAAGCGCATTGTCAAGGCTTACTGAGAGTACGAAACTTACTATACTATCAGACTATTTGAGTTAAAAAAAACAATAAATGAAGAGAATCATTTACATGTTTGGATTAAACCTAAGGTTCATGCTCATTTACAGTCTATTTCAACCGTTGTTCACCTTAACACATTAACTAAAATTGAAATCTGAATATAAAATGCAATTTACACAGTCCGTGTAATACAAGTTTAAATTGTTCAAATTATCCAAATCTCAACTATGACAAATATGTATTTAATACTCAAACTATCGTGTTTACAAGGGAATAACACCAAATCAACACATGCCCTATATTATTTCTGTAATATTCTAAACACAAATAGTTTACCAGTATTCAAACTGCTATTAAACTAATATATGAATACCTATTTAACTACTAATACGACATAACACAAACAAGTAAAAATCCAGAAGCAGTTTGAACCAATATTTCACTTCATTTCCATTTCCAAACGAGATACATTAACTAGATTTGAATTGTGTACCTGTGATGAAGAACAAATGGAGATCAACTGTTAGTTGTCAACAACCAATAGCAGAGCAGCGAGAATACAACAACAGAAATTTTAAAACTTCAAATTTTCTTCAACTATCAATCAAAAATAAAGCAATAGGAACCACAGTATTCATATGATTAGAAATTGTTGAATTTGAGTTCAGATTTATTCAACATTGAAGCCAGTAAACGTATGACTTCCGATGACTCAAACTGAATCAAAATTGGGGAGATCAATAGCTGAAAAACTGCAATTTGATTGAGAATTCTCAATAGCACTGTGATTTTTAATTTTTTACTGATTTTTTGTAATGTTTTTTTTTGATTTTCTGAAATAATTTTGGATCTAAATGAAGAAATTGAGATCTAGCAGTAGAGATTGAGATTCTAAAATCTTAATTTCAGATCTGGAAGTGTGAAGATATTTTGTTTTTGTTGAATTTTCTAGGGTTCCAAAACTTATAAATTATGGCAGAAACTGCCTTATTTATAGATTTTGAAATTGGACGAAAATTTAAAATCACAATTTATCTAATAATCCTTCATTTTTAACTTGATTAACAGATTACTACATTTACTTTATTAAAACTTGCACTAGAACCCATTCTAGAAGGTTCTAGTTGCATTTACCATGTTCTTACCCCTTGAAATGTCTATTCTACCCTCACTTGCATTTGTTATTCACTAATCCTATCCTTTTTTAATACCTAAAGTACCCCTGAGATTAAGCTGAAATTACCAATAACCTGTTCTAAAGTGCCCTCACTCCCTTAGGTTTATTACTATTGCCCCCCTTTTTTATACATAAAACAACCCTGAAATTGAATCAGATTTACCCATTGCCACTTTTAACCCCTTTTACCCACCCTGGTTTAACCATAGCTATAGAGTTTAACAAACTAATTAACAAATCTAAACAGAATCAGCCAATTACTTATGAGAGAATCAAACAGCTATAACCAATTCCCAAGG
>MU666031.1:11453-37170 GCA_026770625.1 Nicotiana glauca | reverse complement strand
TATTCCCTTGTTCTACAGGTGGGCGCCTGCTTTCTAAACTTAAAATGTATTCCCTTGTTCTACAGGTGGGCGCCTGCTTTCTAAACTTAAAATGTATTACCTTATTCTACAGGTGGGCGTCTTCTTTCTAACCTTAAAAATGTATTCCCTTATTCTACATGTAGGCGCCTGCTTTCTATATTTTAAAAATACATTCACTTATTCTACAGGTGGGCGCCTGGTTACTATACTTAAAAAATGTATTCCCTTGTTCTACAGGTGGGCGCCTGCTTTTTAAACTTAAAATGTATTCCCTTATTCTACAGGTGGGCGCCTGCTTTCTAAACTTAAAATATATTCCCTTATTCTACAGGTGGGCGCCTGCTATCTAAACTTAAAAAATGTATTCCCTTATTCTACAGGTGGGCGCCTGCTTACTAACAACCATACAAACTGAAGAAAAATTTTCTACCCCAGTTTGATAACCGGGTTCTGAATTATTTTACAACCCATTTAACAACTAAGTTCTATCTCTTCTATAGATGTTACTTCATTGTACTTATTATCAAATGTCTTACTATTCTCTATTATCCAAGAGGGTCTTGAAAACTCTTAGGTAATCTTTTAGAACGACCTCGTATTCTTTTCCATTCCAACTTATGTTTCTCATGATTATTTTGACATTTAAACTATGTCCCATTTTCAGGAGGGTCCTAAGAATTCCCAGTCATACCTGTTTGGGTGCCGCCTTTCTTTACGGAGGATTTCTCTGAAACTTCTGCCCCTGTTTCAATCAAAGAAATTTGTTAATATAAAATGTGGTGGTTGGTTTGTGGCCTTGAACTTTGATGACGATTGATCTTTCATTTTTCATGGCTAGCTGATTTCTACTTGAATGCCTTGCCTGTCTACCGACTATCCATTTTTCCCACCGTCCTTGTTACATAAAACACTTATTCTTTGTTCAAACCCGCATTCCTCACAGCCTGACATTTACCAGTTTCTTGTGTTTATATATCTCAAAGCACGACAATTACCATCCCGCTTAAAGTGTATGTTGTTTTTTTTCTTGACGGATCCCTCTAGCTCCGATCTTGAAGTTTATTGTTTCTTCACTTTCTATGAAAACTGATTTCATCTGAAGACCTTGGTCATTTCTGGACTGACTCCCTCCTTTGTCAGAATACATATATCCTCTCCGTTCAAACCCCATACTTCCATTTGTTATATTGTTTCCGAACTGACACTTGCCAGCCTTTGTGTTTCATATAAACCCCGAAGCATTCTTACTGTTGCTCTTTTTTATTTAAACCACGGCCTTGCCTTTGAAGTCTATATTGTTTTAGTACCACTCTTTGTCGATCATATCTCGGGAAGTTCTTTGATCTGTTCACCCTCAAACTTCATCTGTTGTGTTGTTCGCATTCCGGGCCCTTGTATTTTTCAAGGATTCCCAAAGCATATTGACGGCTGGCAACTCAATCATGTTTGATATTTCCTCAACTTACGACAATTCGATGTGTTGGCCAGATCCCATTTCGTGCAATTGGAAAGCTTGGTGACAAATTTTGAAGTTATTTCTTTACTTGGTATGACCCGACAGACTCAAGAAGAAGGAAAGACAAGGTGGGAAGAATAGAGTGAAAGAAAAATGAAAAGAGATGATTCCTACAAGAAACCTACAGCAGAACAACCCATCGGATGTGAATACTGACTCTAGAGACCTTAACATGCACTTTCAGCCTTTTCTGTGTATCAAATCTGATGTTCAACTCTTGTTGTAATTTGTGCCGTGAAACTGGTCTTCAATATTTCCCTTGACTGATATGATTCATCATCCTTAGTCGACTTGTAGTGCCCATAGGGTTTTCACCATCAAGCCTCTCTCCTTTTGATTTTCTCTCAACTCACTGTCGCCTTACGATGCCCGTGAGGGTTTTCACCAGACTCTCTCATTTTGATTTCTCTCATCCTGGGGTCCCATGGTAGTTCCCATCGTCATGATTCCTTAATTTTCTTGGAATGTTGCCCTTGATGTGATTCACCTTTGCTCGCTTGTCCTGGCACTTCTTGAAGATTGATCGGAAGGTCTTTCTTTGGACCGTAATATGACTTTTGGATGGGTTTAGAAAGAAGGGTATAAAGGCTCAAAATATTCCAACATGGGTTCAAAAATTACAACTTTCGAAATCATATTTCTTCAATAACCATAACTTCTGCCCCAGTTTCATTCTTTGGGGATTCTTGGACTTTTCTCCTGTTGTGACTGAACCTCATGCCTACGTACCCTTTCGGGATCAAGTCAAACGTAGTTCAGGCATACCTTTGTTGCGATCTTTTTCCTTCCTTCCATTCTTTTCTTTTTCATCTTCTTTTATTTTCTTTTCTTTTTCTTTTTCTTTTCTTTTTCTTTTTCTTTCTTTTTTTCTTTCCTTTTCTTTTTTTTCTTTCTTTTCTTTTCTTCTTTTCTTTCTTTTCTCTTCTTTTCTCCTTTCTTTTGTTTCTCCACTTGATTTCCTCGCTCAATCCTCGATTTTTGTTGTTGATTCCGAAAAAGGGATGTGAAAGAAAATATAATAAGTCTCAAAGGGATAGCAATGGATAAAGTATTTAGATAGCAGAACAAAATGCCTTCGTCATTCCAATCTTCAAAACATACCAAGTACAAACTACACAGTTAGGACCTTTTAATTGACTCAGATATTTGCCTTCTATATTTGCCGATTTCATTGGTCAGTATCTTCGGTACCATGAATGATCCCTTCAGACTTGGGGCATTCTTGCCTTTGGCTTTAAACCGATGAGGCATGATGAATTTCACAGTATTTCTTTATGTTCTATTTTCCCCAGTTTCACTTGATTCAGGCTTCAAAGTATTCCAATATGTTTTATTTCTTCCGAGTACCCTTACATCTCCAACATTGTTTCATTTGCTAAATTGACTTTTGAACCAGGACAAAAATTATGTGCATGTCATATCACTAAAATCAGTGTGGAAATAATTGTATAATGATTAGAAATGGAGTGACTAGAAATGTCGGGAAATAGAGAATTGTATTATACTGATGGGTTGAAACAACAAAACGAACATTAAAACGAACAGACTAGACTAGAGTTACAAACCTAGACGGTACTAAACAAATTTATTACTAAACAAAGAGGAAAGATAGAAGGGTTTGACTCCCGAGACAATGTCTGGATTGCAACCCTAAAATGACTCGAACAGCAGAAATGGCATCCAAAATAAACCACCAACACTCCACTCTAGGTGACCAAGAGATGGATCGTCTTCCCAATTGTCACGACCAACATTTTAGCCACTGAGTTTCACATCAATATTGTCAAAACTATTATTGACTTTGATCAACAGATTTCCCAGATAAATCGCAGGCTCCTTGTCATTGTTACTGACCACAATTACTCCTTCTCGGATCATTCTTTCTATTTCCCTTTTCAAAGAACGACAGTCTTCAATGCTATACCCCTGGACATTAGAGTGGTACATGCATCGAACAGTAGGATCAAAGCCGTTCGCCTTTGGGTCTAGAGTATATCCAAGGAGTGGTTTAATCAGACCAACTCATTTTAACTTTTCAAACAACCTTGTGTAGGATTCGCTAATGGGCGTAAAATTGTCCCTTTGCTTCTGTTTCTCTCCATGCCTCCATTTTCCAGTATTGTTGAGTGTTTGAAGGTGATGTACACGAGAACTTCGGGCTATTGGTGCCGTTTTCCGGGAGTGACTTGTTAATGAGTCCAATGGCCGGGTGTTATTTGGTAGATAGTGTGGCTTTTGTGGAATTTGGGGACGTTCACGGGGTTGATATTGTGGTTGGTAACGTTTAGCAAGAACGACCACCGGACCTTGTTGTTGGCGGAGGCTATGACTTGTTGGTTTAACAAAAGATCGAATATTTTTCGGGGAATTGGTTTGTAGTTTATTTTGAGGTAGAACAGGTTTGGCAAGAACAATTATCGGACCTTGTTGTGGATGCGACTCAGCAACACCTTTGCTATCAATAGCAAGACCATCTCGAGCAACCTGCTCGTTCCACTTGAGCCATAAATCCTTAAAGCTATCCTTAGGTTTCTTTTCAGTCTGAGGTAAGGAGGAGCAATTTGGGTAATGTCTTTATTGTACTGAAACTGTCGCACAAAATCTTGAGCCATGTCACCTAATGTAGGCCATTTGCCAACATCGTGACGATTATACCATTCTAAAGCTTCCCTAATCAAGCTCTTACTGAAGTATGCCACCAACAAATCATCTTTATCCCCGACACATTTCATTTCATCACAATAGACCCTCAAGTGAGTTACCGGATCTCCAATTACATCGTACAAATTAAAATTTGGCACTTTGAACCCCACAGGCTGGCGAATGTTGGGGAACACAGAAGATTCTTTGTGAGACATGTTACCCAGGTCCTCTTTTGGCTTTATAGCTATTTCGTCTCGCCCTACTTTTCCTGTGACCTTTTCATTTCCATTATGAAGCTCATCCTGAGGGTTCTTTCCATGTTTATTGTCCGGGGTGATGGATATGACCGGAGGCATTGGTGGTGGCGGGGGTGGTGCCTTTCCAGTTATCCAGGCTTGATACATATCAGCCATGTGTTGTCTCAACATCCACACTTCCTCACTCAACTCGTTATCCCGTTCATCCACCTGTTGTCGAGTACCGGTACCAACCTCATCAACTCTATCATTGTTTGCCATTGCCTTTTGTCGTCAAGAAGAATTATCACTTTGGAAAGCACAAACCAACCACATTTCTGTAATGTCAACATGAAACCACCATATTAGCGTCAGGGTATTTTTTTTTTCTTTCTTGTTTTTCTGCTATTTTCTTTTCTTTTTGCCTTTATTGGCTTTTCCTCTTTTTCTTTTTCTTTTGGTTTTGGTCGAATCCTATGTGGATTGCCTACATATCATGACCCCGCATGAATCAGACCGAGCGTAGTTCTTGCAAATTAATGCAAAAAATAAAGAGATGTTTATTTTGATTTTTAATTTTGTTTTCTTTGAAGGAAAATTATAGAGGCCGACTCCAACTACAAACTTGATGAAAAACTTCACATCTTGTGGCTCGTGGGGCATCATTCAGCATTGCCACAGACTTCCACAAGACTACGAATATTTTTTAATGTCAATTATGACTATTTTTACAAAATTGGTCATGTTATGGCTTATTTTGGCAAAGTGGCTATTTTTTCAAAATTTTGTTTAAGAAAATAAACTCGAAAATTTCTCATCTTGGGGCTCATGGAGCATCATTCGGCATCGCCACAAGCCAACACAAGTCTGAGAAGTTTTAATGTCAATTGTGACTATTTTTACAAAATTGGCCATGTAATGGCTTATTTTGACAAAGTGGCTATTTTTGCAAAATTTTCTTTAAGAAACTACAAATTCAATGATTAAAACTAAATCCAAATCTCTCATCTTGGGGCTCATGGGGCATCATTCAGCATCCTCACAGGCCAACACAAGACTGAGGAAGTTTTAATGCCAAATGTGGCTATTTCAGCAAAAACCGGCCATGTAATGGCCTATTTAACAAAGTGGTTATTTTTGTAAAGCTGATAGATGACTCTAACTTGATTTTGTGGATACGGCCTTTCGACATTTCCGCAAGGGAATATTTCAAGGTTGCGCCCGCAAATTATTTAAAATGACTCAAAGTGGCTATTCTTGCAAAAACGGCCTTCCAGCGTCCTTTTGAGGGACATTTGGCTTATTTTAAACAAGAATAGCATCACCCGACTTATTTATAACAAAATAAAAAATGTTTGACAATTTTTTGGCTATTTTTGCAAAAGGTGTGGTTGGACCCGTCAAGGGTTGCCTACGTATCTCTCACTTGGTGAGAATCAAACCAACGTAGTTCGGGCAAACTATTTTAAAACAAACTATTTTTTTTCATTTCTAATTTTGGCAAAAATCAAATATCCAAATTATTTTTTGAAGGCAAAATTTTCTATTTTTATTGGCAAAACAAACTATATTTTTAATTTTTGAAAACAAAACAAAAATAACAATATTTATTTTCAATAACCCAATTTTTTTTTATATTTTCTTTTGATTTAATTAAAACAAATTATTAAAAATCAACAATCTTTCTATTTTTTAACCCCTTCGCAAAATTTCGACAGTATTTGAGTGTCGATTTTTCTTCTAAAATCAACAATTGTTATTTTCTCTTTTCTTTTCTCTCAATTTTTTTTAATCGGTCAGCATGATGGCCCGAGACAAATAAATGCAACACATAATCATGATGGTCTTATCATATTTGGGTTACCTGTCCTAGACGGACCCAACCCCTGTGTTGAGTCCCCTAAGTCATATATGATGAAAATAAACGTCTCTATTTCTAAGTTCAAAACCTGGTTATTTGTTCTAGACTGTGTACCCGAGCGGACAACTCGAGTCGAGGAGGGGGATACGTACCGGGAACCAAAAGGCCATCCGGCTTAGTAACTTGTCCGGTCTCTTTCTTATTAAAGGTATTGATACTAACATAATAGGGAGTCTCAACCAGTAAGCACATCCCCGGAGGTGAGAAGAGAAGGGTTTTCGGCACAATCTATATACAGTTCAAATAATATCAAAGCGGCAAATATTTAGCACATTAATCAAGAACATATAGGGAAATCAGATATAAACAAATACAACAATTATTCCGAGCTCGAATTCTTAAACCCTGAATCAAAGTTCTGGGTTCATTCCCCAGCAGAGTCGCCACAGCTGTCACACCTCCTTTTTTACCGCTATTACTACACCCCGGGAAGGGATATAATAAAGGAAGGAGTTTTTTCCAATTTAAGGACAGTCGGAACGGGATTTATTTATTTATTTATTCAGAGTCGTCACTTGGAAGATTAATGGTGTCCCAAGTCACCTGTTGAATCCCGAACCGAGGAAAGTTTGACTCTGTTAACAGTATGCGAACTAGAAATCCGGATAAGGAATTCTGTTAATCCAGGAGAAGGTGTTAGGCACTCCCGAATTCCGTGGTTTTAGTACGATCGCTCAACTGTTATATTCGTTTTATCTGATTTCTATATATATTCCATTTTATGTGCATTTATTAATATTCTGCTTTATTATTGAATTTTACAAGAATTGCAACGTCGTGAAAATATATTTCGGACCACACCGTACCAGTACGCCTGTGGCCTTTAACACATTTTGACTTCGTTGAGATTTAGATTTGGGTCTCATAAATGTACACCCGTACTTAAGAAGGTATATTATTATAAATCGCGCCCAAAGCATCTACGTCTATGTTAACTTTGGGAAAGACCACAAAATTCGCTAAACGGTCCATCCCGATTCTAAGTATTTTGTAAATAATTATTAAGGGCCCTGCAATTGCATTTATTTGGTGAGGCTCGTCTCATTATTTCAATAAAGGTCAACCTAAAGTACTACAATTCTGGTTCAATAGAAGAAAACTTAAACTGCCCTTTCGCGAACATGCCGTTTAACCTTGGCTCTCGTTGCAAGCCCAATATGCAAACATGTAAAAATAATCGGGTTAGGCCTTTTTATACGTTTAACATCATCCTCAGATTCGTTCAATTTGTCAACTTCAATTTAATTTGATACTCTATAAGCTGATCAGATCTTAAACTAACGAATTCTTACCAATAATTATGAAACTACAATGGTTAAAGAGCATAGTCAAGGCTTACTGAGAGTACGAAACTTACTATACTATTAGACTATTTGAGTTAAAAAAAAAACAAAAAATGATGGAATTAAAATTGCCTTAGAGAATCATTTACATGTTTGGAATAAACTTAAGGTTCATGCTCATTTACAGTCTATTTCAACCGCTGTTCACTTTAACACATTAACTAAAATTGAAATCTGAATATAAAATGCAATTTACACAGTCTGTGTAATACAAGTTTGAATTATTCAAATTATTCAAATCTCAACTATGGCAAATATGTATCTAATACTCAAACTATCGTGTTTACAAGGGAACTAACACCAAATCAACACATGCCCTATATCATTTCTGTAATATTCTAAACACAAATAGTTTACCAGTATTCAAACTGCTATTAAACTAATATATGAATACCTATTTAACTACTGATACGACATAACACAAACATGTAAAACTCCAGAAGCAGTTTGAACCAATATTTCACTTCATTTCCATTTCCAAAAGAGAGACATTGACTAGATTTGAATTGTGTACCTGTGATGAAGAACAAATGGAGATCAACTGTTAGTTGTCAACAGCCAATAGCACATCAGCGATAATACAGCAACATGAATTTTAAAATTTCAAATTATCTTCAACTATCAATCAAAAGTATAGCAATAGGAACCACAATATTCATATGATCAGAAATTGTTGAATTTGAATTCAGATTTATTCAACATTGAAGCCAGTAAACGTATGACTTCCGATGACTCAAACTGAATCAAAATTGGGCAGATCAATAGCTGAAAAACTGCAATTTGATTGAAAATTCTCAATAGCACTGTGATTTTTAATTTTTTACTGATTTTTTGTAATATTTTTTTTTGATTTTCTGGAATGATTTTGGATCTAAATGAAGAAATTGAGATCTAGCAGTAGAGATTGAGATTCTGAAATCTTAATTTCAGATCTGGAAGTATGAAGATATTTTTTTTTGGGGAATTTTTTAGGGTTCCAAAACTTATGAATTATGGCAGAAACTGCCTTATTTATAGATTTTGAAATTGGAGGGAAATTTAAAATCAGAATTTATCTAATAATCCTTCATTTTTAACTTGATTACTAGATTACTACATTTACTTTATTAAAACTTGCACTAGAACCCATTCTAGAAGGTTCTAGTTGCATCTACCATGTTCTTACCCCTTGAAATGTCTATTCTACCCTCACTTGCATTTGTTATTCACTAATCCTATCCTTTTTTAATACCTAAAGTACCCCTGAGATCAAGCTGAAATTACCAATAACCTGTTCTAAAGTGCCCTCACTCCCTTAGGTTTATTACTATTTCCCTTTTTTTTATACCCAAAACAACCCTGAAATTGAATCAGATTTACCCATTGCCACTTTTAACCCCTTTTACCCACCCTGGTTCAACCATAGCTATAAAGTTTAACAAACTAATTAACAAATCTAAACAGAATCAGCCAATTACTTATGAGAGAATCAAACAGCTATAACCAATTCCCTAGGGCTAATTATCAAACTAATTAAACTAAGAAAAATATTAAAACCAGAATTAACACTAATTAATACTAACTAGTCATAACAAACGAGAGTTAATCAGAAAACCCAAAATAAAAATATGAATGAACTGTCGGCCAAATATTGTTACGAGTTAATCTAAATCTAGTATAACTAAGTCTATTCCAGCCAATTGAACAATTTATTCATCCTAAGAAATACTGCTATCACAAACTAACAGAAGAAAGAAAAAGAAGAGGGAGGAAAAAAAAATTAACTAAGCAGATAGAAAGAGAAATACCTAATTTGGACAAAATCCTTTGAAAAATATCATCTACTCGACCTTCAAACTTATGCAATCTTGAAAAAAAAAAATCAGGGGACTTGGACCTCTAGGGTTCCGCCTCTTTGACTTGAGATTTGACCCGCTTGGGGTTTTGTGGGGGAATTATTTGGGTGTTTTTGAGAGTGGAAGGGTGTAAAGGATCCAGGGTGTGTGTTTTGGGAGGTTTAGGGTGGTGGCACCGCCGTAGGTTGTGGTGGCGGCGCTAGGTTTTTGACGTTTTAGGGCACTTGGGGTGATCTTTGAGGGAAACTGGTAGTGGGTCTGCAACGAGGAGATGATGAAGAAGGGATGGCGTGATTTTGGTGGGGATTAGGGTTACGCCGCCGCCGCCGGCGACTTCCGGCCGGTGGCGACGAGGTGGGAAGCGGTGATGGTGGCTGAGACATATGTATCGTTTACAGGGGTTTTAATATTTGAATAACAAAATCAATAAAAGGCTGATGGGATTATTATGTATAAAAGAACATATGAAATTTTCCATCCGTTGGATCTAAAATCAAAGGCTGAGATTAAACCTCATCCATACGACGTCGTTTTGACATCCACCCTTCTGGACCGGATAAGGAGAATAAGCTTGGGCCTGGATCGTTTGGGCTGGAACAATTTTCTATTTGGGCTATTAATTAGGAATATATTTTTGGCCCAAATCTTATTGTAGTGTATTATGCTTTGTATTTCCTTTTCCTTTGTATTTTTTATATTTTCTTTTTCTTTTATATTTTGTATTTTTCTTTTTCTTTTGTATTTTCTTTTCTTTTGTATTTTTATATTTTTTATTTTTGGTATTTTTGCATTGGTATTTTCTGATTTTTTTGTAAAACTAAAATAAATCCTAATTAAACTATTTAAATTCTAAAAATCAATTGTCAACTAAAAATGCCTAAGAACTATATATATATATTTTTAATTTTCTTTTAAATTGTTCTAAAACGAATTAATACCTACTTAATACTAAAATTTAGAATTAAATTCCTAAATGCATATTATTATTTTCGTATTTTTATATGCACAAATAGCATGCAGACAATTAACACAAAATCTAGAAAAATTGTCAAAATAAGAGAAAAATTGTTTCGTTTGAATTTTATGGGAATAAACTCATATATAGGGTAAAAATCACGTGCTCACAACTGCTGGACATTGAAAAAGGCCGTGGAAGATTTGATCGAACAAGGGAAAATGGTGTTGAGGGAGGAAGAAGTCCTGAATGTTACCAATAACCCTTTGCCCGCTCACAACAACGGGCCGGTAATTGATATGATTTGTGAAGACCGAGACTTTGAACCTGCCCTGAAAGCCATAATTGCTATTGCCAATGCCGAAAAAAACCCAAGGTATCTCTGAAGCAGGGAAAAGAAGAAAAGAAGGATAAAGCTGTCAACATTGAACTTGAAAAGAGAACCGAGACAAAAGCAAAGCCGGTGCCTCCTAAACACGAGATTCTTTATGTGCCGTGAGGTCATCAAGAGAAACCACTAGTTGTGAGCACTCCGAGGAAGTTTGAAGTTAAGAAGGGTACACAGATGTATGTGCCGAAAGGGGCCTATGTGGCGCGGGGGACAATCAAACCACCTTGGCTGAGTGAGCCAGTGGTTATTGGATGCGCGCCACAAAAGCCCATGACTGGCCCCTCTGCAGTGCCGTCGAACTACCAACAAACAGTGGGCACATACAAAGGCAAGAAAATTTCAGGAGAATTGCCAGAAACGGTCCCTGTTGAAAAATATTCAAATATACAAGAGATAAATAGCGCCACACGAAAGCATTTTCCATTTAAGAAGCCAGTAAGCGTTGAAGAAGCAGAGACGTTCTTTCAAAAGATGAAAATGTCAGACTATGAAACAGTAGACTAATTGAGGAAGTGTCTTGAGCAAGTGTCACTGCTGTCACTAGTGACCAAATCTGCGGAACATCAGAAGATCCTCATGAAAACTCTGAATGAAGCATATGTGCCTGCCGAGACTTTGGTTGAACAACTTGAAAGGATGACAAAAATATTCTTCGCTATCAACCAACTCTCTTTCAGTAAAAGTGATTTACCTCCAGAAGGAGCTACCCACAATAAAGACTTGAACCTGACAGTCAAATGTGAAGTTTATTACGTTAAGCGGGTTATGGTGGACGGAGGCTCAGGGGTCGACATCTGCCCACTCTCCACTTTGCAAGGAATTGAAATAGGTACAAGAAGGATTCGTCCAAATAATGTTTGCGTGAGAGCCTTCGATGGGATTAAAAGAGATACCATTGGTGAAATTGATTTGATACTGACCATAGGCCCGGTGGATTTTGAGGTGACTTCAAAGTGCTAGACATGGATACATCTTACAATCTTCTTTTGGGAAGGCCTTGGATCCATGCCACATGAGCTTTGCCCTCAACCCTCCATCAAATGGTAAAAATTGAGCATGAAGATCAAGAGATCGTGGTCCACGGGGAAGGTGAGCAGTCCATATATCATGACCCATCTATCCCATGCCTGGAAGCGATGGAGGGAAGTGAGCATATTGTCTATCAAGCCTTCGAAATTGTTGTAGCCGATCAGTATGAGGAAGGACATCCATTCCCCCAGCCTTTTTCATCCAATGCTTCGATCATGGTAGCCAAGGAAATGATTAGTCATGGTTTCAAACCATGAAAAGAGTTGGGAAAAGCTTTGCAAGGAATAGCTGAACCAGTAACACTACCTATAGCCAAAAAGTATTTCGGGATAGGTTTCCACCCTACCCTGAATGATGAGAAATGGGCCAATGAAAGAAAGAAAGATGGATGGATTTTGCCGCAACCACTGCCACATCTCTATGAGACCTTTGTCAAGCCTAAGTACGACATAGAAGAGGATGATGAGATGTTCACGGCTGATGAAATAGAAGATATCTGTGGAGCTATGAGGCAAATGCTTTATGAAATCAACATGGTCCAGCCAGGGGAAGGGACTAGCACCGCTAAGGTGCTCTACATGGGACCAGACGCCAAACTCAAAAATTGGAAGGCTATGCCTTTCCCGATCAGGCGGGAGTCCCGGTAGACTAGCCTTGTCACCTTTACTGCATCTCGGGTTATTTCAGGGTGTAACTCGGATGTTTCTTTTAGTTTCTTATCTTTTGAATTCATGAATGTAAACCCTGTTATCTTCCTAAAATTCCAAGATATGAAATCAACATTTCATCGTCCATTTTCTCCCTAGTATCTATGATTTTTGTTATTTTTCCCTTTTATCTTTTCTTTTCAGTTATAATAATGCGGCTTTAAATAACATGACATGCTTGCGGACTTCATGCCCCGACTCAAACACATTGTTTAAATGTGAAATAATGAATCAAGAATCGGAATATGATGAAGAGGAGGCTTTTAGGGAAATAAACCGAGAATTGGAACAATTTGAGAACAAACCTAAGCCAAATCTGAATGACACTGAACCGGTTAATTTGGGAATTGCCGAAGAAATAAGGGAAACCAAAATAAGCATTCACACAGAGGAGAAAACTCGAGATGCAATAATCCGACTCTTGGTTGAGTTTAAAGATGTGTTTGCTTGGTCGTATGATAATATGCCAGGATTGAGTATGGATCTAGTGGTGCACAAACTGCCAATTTACCCCGATTTTCCTCCAGTGCAACAAAAGCAAAGAAAGTTTAAAACTGATATTAGTGATAAGATCAAAGAAGAAATAACAAAAAAGTTGAAAGCAGGGGTAATCCGGGTAGTTCGATATACTACATGGTTAGCTAATGTGGTTCCTGTGTCAAAGAAAGATGGGAAGACCTGGGTGTGTGTGGACTACAGAGATTTGAATAGGGCAAGTCCCAAAGACAATTTTCCACTGCCCAACATCCACATCCTTGTTGATAACTGCACCAAACATGAAATATTGTCCTTCGTAGATTGTTACGCAGGATATAACCAAGTGTTGATGGATGAAGAAGACACTAAGAAAATAGCTCACCATACCCTGGGACACTTACTACTATCGGGTCATGCCATTTGGGCTGAAGAATGCTGGGGCAACCTATATGAGAGCCATGACCGCCATTTTCCATGACATGATACACCAAGAGATAGAGGTGTATGTGGATGATGTAATCATCAAGTCCCGAACTCAGAATGACCATGTTTGAGATTTGAGAAAGTTCTTCGAGAGGCTACACAAGTATGATTTGAAGCTGAATCCGGCCAAATGTGCCTTCGGAGTTCCATCAGGCAAGCTCTTGGGTTTCATAGTCAGTAGAAGAGGGATCGAGCTAGATCCAACAAAGATAAAAGCTATTCGAGATCTACCCCCTCCGAAAACTAAGAAGGACATGATGAGTTTACTGGGCAGGTTAAACTATATTAGTCGGTTCATTGCTCAACTGACTACAACGTGTGAGCCCATATTAAACTGTTAAAGAAAGATGCATCAATCAAATGGACGTCCGAATGTCAAGAAGCCTTCGACAAGATCAAGGAATGTCTGTCAAATCTGCCGGTGTTGGTCCCACCTGAGCCAGAGCAACCTTTTTTCTTGTATTTGAGGGTGTTGGAAAATTCTTATGGTTGCATTCTGGGGCAACACGATATAACCGGCAAGAAAGAGCAGGCAATTTACTATCTGAGTAAGAAGTTCACTAGCTACGAGGTCAAGTATACTTTGTTGGAAAGAACATGTTGTGCTCTAACGTGGGTTGCTCAGAAGTTGAGACACTATTTTCAAGCCCACACTACCTACCTCATAACTAGGTTGGATCCTTTGAAGTAAATATTCCAAAAACCGATGCCCACTGGGAGACTGACAAAATGGTAAATCCTGCTCACTGAATTCGATATAATCTATGTTACTCACACGGCAATGAAAGCCCAGGCATTAGCAGATCATTTAGCAGAAAACCCGGTTGATGAGGAGTACCAACCATTGAATACATACTTCCCAGATGAAGAAATTAACTCAGTAGAACCTATATCTGAAAACACTCGTGCTTGGAAAATGTTCTTTGACGGAGCGGTAAACGCAAGAGGTGTAGGAATTGGAGCAATCTTGATATCACCTAATGGTTAGCATTATCCAGCTACAGCTAGACTCTGATTCTTCTGCACAAATAACACAGCTGAATATGAAGCTTGCATCATGGGCATGAATATGGCAATCGACCAGGAAGTGGAAGACTTATTGATCATGGGGGACTCCGATTTGATTATCCGGCAAGCACACGGGAAGTGGGAGACTCAAGACATTAAGCTCATCCCGTACCGGCAACACGTGGAAGATCTCACTAAACGCTTCAAGTCAATAGAGTTTAGGTACATTCCTCTATTCCACAATGAACTAGCGGACGCACTCGCCACTCGCCACTTTAGCTTCAATGCTACCTTACCCAAGAAATGCTCACATTGATCCCCTGGAAGTTCAAATCAAAGAAAGGCATAGCTATTGTAATGCGGTTGAGGTGGAACCCAGCATTCAACCTTGGTATCATGATATCAAAAGATTTCTAAAAACACAAGAGTACCCTGAGCAAGCCATTGGGGACCAGAAGAGAACCATTAGACGACATGCAAATTAAGCAGTGATGTTTTGTATAAAAGGATTCCGGACCTCGACTTGCTAAGATGCGTTGATTCAGAAGAAGCCGGAAGAATTATGCATGAGATGCACGCAAGAGTGTGCGGACCCCATATGAACGGATATGTTTTGGTAAAGAAAATCTTGCGAGCAGGATATTATTGGATAACCATGGAGAAGGATTGCTTCAGCTACATTCGAAAGTGTCATCAATGCCAGGTGCACGGTGATTCGATTCATGCAACTCCAACGGAGCTTCATCCGATGTCAGCACCTTGGCCGTTTGTTGCCTGGGGTATAGATGTCATTGGGCCAATCGATCCGAAAGCTTCAAATAGGCATAGATTCATATTGGTTGCAATCGATTACTTTACAAAATGGATCGAGGGCATCACTCTCAAGGCGGTCACCAAGAAAGCTGTGGTAGATTTTGTACATTCCAATCTCATTTGTCGCTTTGGTATTCCTGCAACTATCATTACCGACAATGCGGCAAACTTGAATAGTCGTTTGATGGGAGAGGTATGTGAACAATTCAAGATAATGCACAGAAACTCTACCCCTTATCGGCCAAAAGCTAATGGTGCCGTCGAAGCAGCAAATAAAAACGTCAAGAAGATTTTGAGAAAGATGATTCAAAACTCAAGGCAATGGCATGAAAAGCTGCCTTTTGCGTTACTCGGATATCGTACCACAGTGCGTACATCAATCGGAGCCACCCCATACTTGTTGGTTTATGGAACTGAAGCAGTCATACCTGTAAAAGTAGAAATACCTTCGCTTCGTATAATCGTTGAAGCAGAAATCGAGGATAGTGAATGGGTTAAAACCCAGCTAGAGCAGTTGTCACTAATTGATGAAAAATGGATGACCGCAGTATGCCACGGGCAGTTGTACCAACAAAGAATGGCCCGCGCATATAATAAGAAAGTATGTCCCAGGAACTTTGAAGTGGGACAGCTTGTGCTCAGACGCATTCTCCCTCATCACCAAGAAGCAAAAGGAAAGTTTGCTCCCAATTGGAAAGGTCCATACATAATCCGAAAGATTTTTCCAAAAAGAGCAGTGTATCTAGGAGACATTGAAGGAAATGATCCTTAAATAGCAATCAATACGGATGCAGTAAAATGGTACTATGTCTAGACTTCCTGGGGTGATGGCTTTGGTGCAATTGAGATGACGAAGATTTCCTTTCCGCTACCCAAACACTATCAATCCTTCGCAAACCCTTTGAGCTGGTTCCGTTTCTTTGATTACCCTCTTTGGAACCCAAAAGTACAAAAAAAAAAACAAAAACAAAAACAAAAATTATTTGCCTAAACTATGTTTTGACTTGATCCCGAAAGGGTACGTAGGCAGCCTCTCCTTGAGGTTCAGTCACACCAAAACAAAAATCCTAATTACCCCAAAAATTGAAACTGGGGCAGATGATATTATGGTTCGATCCTGAATCAGCCGAAATGGTTCCAAAGTTGTAGTTCCACCCAAAATACTTTTACCCCAAAAACCTTGTCCAAGCCCTTCCAATCAATTGGCAAAAGCAGGGGAGTAAAAAACGTCATTGTTGGAATCAGATACAATTCAAATTGAGAGAAATAAAATGAGAGAGTCTTATCAATTAAAACCTTCGGGCACCATAAGGCGATGGTGGGTAGAGAAAATAAAAATGAGAGAGTCCGTTTAGTGAAAACTCGCAAAGAGCACTATCGGGCGACGGTGAGAAGAGAATGAGAGAGGTCGATTGGCGAAAACCCGCAAAGGGCGTTGTCAGCCGAAAAGAAGACATCTCATCACTAAAAGAGTCCTGGCAAGGTTCCCTGGTTTATGAAATCCGTATCAATGGGTTCATGAGAAGCTGGAAAGTTTGTGTGGGTCCGGCGTCCAGTCCAA
The DNA here is from genome assembly GCA_026770625.1 of Nicotiana glauca. Lineage (NCBI taxonomy): Eukaryota > Viridiplantae > Streptophyta > Magnoliopsida > Solanales > Solanaceae > Nicotiana > Nicotiana glauca. Next base: position 20,231 of record MU666031.1, on the reverse strand, counting down.
GAAGCATGTCATGATCATTTGAAGCCAACATGCACATCCCAGATAAGTCCTTCTTTTCCCCCGAAAGGGATGCTTCTCGTTAAACTCATTCGCTTGCCTTTTGTATGTTTCTTCCTTGAATCCCTTTTGGTTTAATACTGATTCCAAAATTACTACAAAGAAAGGTGGCAGGATTGGTTCTATCAAGCTCCGCCTAGTTAGAGTTGAAGAAAATGCCCAGCCTCAGCGAGTGCGTCAGGCCAATCCCGACTTACCATAGTGTTTGATGTTCTCAAAGCAAAGACATTTGAAAAGAAAGAAAGTCAAACACAAAGGTCTCGAAGGTAGAATAAAGTGAAAAGGACAGAGCCCACATGGACGAGTCATAATGAGACCCTAAGAGTTGAACCCAGTCGGTTTAAAAAGAGATTCACCCTCGAGGCCAACAAGCAGCAAATTTCTCGATGGAAATGGGGTCGGGATCAAGCGATTGAGATGATCAAGGCCACAAAACCAACCACCATTTCAAACTAACAAATTTTTCTTTGTTGAAAACAGGTGCAATCAAAGCAACCTTGCAAGAAACAGGTGTCACACCTCGTTTTTCACCTACTCCCGCAAGGGCATAAAGGAGTTTTTCCACTTAAAGGACAATCGAACGGGATTCGTTATTTATTAAGATTTCAGAGTCGCCACTTGGGAGATTAATGGTGTCCCAAGTCACCGGTTGAATTCCGAACCGAGAAAATTATGACTCTGTTAATAGTCTGTGAATCAGAATTCGAGTAAAGAATTCTGTTAACCCGGGAGAAGGTGTTAGGAATTCCCGGATTCCGTGGTTCTAGCACGGTCGCTCAACTGTTGTATTTGATTTTATCTGATTTCAGAACATGTTCTAACTTATGTGCCTTTTATTACTAACCTGCTTTTATTTTTATTATTATTTTTTAAGAATTGCAACGTCGTGAAAATGCGTCTCGAACCACGTCGCACCAGTGCACCTGTGGTTGTCAACACATTTCGACTTCGTTGATATTTGGATTTAGGTCACATAAATGTGCACCCGTATTTAGGAAGGTAATATTATTAAAATAATGCGCCTAAGCAACTAGCACGTTTGCAACTTTGCGAGGGACATGGAAGTTTACTAAATGGCACGCCTCAAATTCTAAGGATTTAAAAAAAAATTAATTAAAATGAGGGCCATGAAATTATCATTTTTGTTCGACACGACGCACCTCAAATTATTTTTTAGCTCACGAGGGACATAAATTATACACTTAGCTAATATGGCACGCCTCGATTCTAATTTCAAAGGATTGTACTCAACTAAAGCAAACTACAAGTGTTCATACATTCATGGAGCTTAATTGGTATTCTCCTCAAATGTTAACAAAAGTTAAAGCACCATAGTTCTCTACTACAGTACTGCCTCACTATTTTCCTCAATTTTTCCTCTTATGAATGCTCAAAGGAAAATTAAGACTACAAATTTACAATCAGATACTTCACCACTTTAGGTGCAATAGCATAAGGAAGCTATGACAGAATTAACATCAACTAATTCTCACTTGGTTACAGTTCAACGCTGGTTTAGCCAAATGGTACACAAATCATCTTTGATTTAGAAATTAATGAAGCAACAACCATATAAGCACTTAAAAGGGGTTTATAATTAACTTAAATATATGGTGAAACTTAAATGAGCAACAAGTAACCAGAGGTATACGTACCAGATATTGGAAGCTCAAATTAGTTAGAGACTAATAATTCAAGTCACATTTCTCATGTTAGGAAGCTACTACAACAGGTTTAATCACCAATTTAAAGGAATCACTAGTCTTCTCTACTTGAAGTTCATACTTTCTTATCTCAAATTCATAATATCAAATTATTGTTTATCAAAAAATACTCATGTGAACTTTTGCCAATCCCAATTTCATTCAAACATCATTTAACCAGCAACATTAAACTCAAACACAACAAACCAAGGACGGAGCTGAAACGGAACCTATGAACAAAGACCCCGGATAACCTTGAAGCTCTCCGGCATTTCAAACTCGAACCCAAAATGGAAAATTGAATAACAATGACCCAAGCTCTGCTCAGCAGTTCTCCCTAACAATAAAATGAAGAAAATCAGCTCCAAAAATGGAGCCCGCAATCGCGACGGAACAGAAAAACCAACTCTACTTTCAGAAATGCGCTCCGGAACCACGAACTTGGCAACAAAACTCGAACCAAATCGGACCTCAATTAAACTTCATACTTGAACACCAAATTAAAGCACAAGTAGACTTCTATATTTATCTAAATCAAAATTAGCTAGATAATTCGATCCCACTGATTTTTGGACCATCATAGAAACAACACCACTCTACAATTTCATAAACAGTAAAACAGGAGCAAACCAAGTGAACAAATCAAACATATTCACTATTTTCAACATAGAAATTCGCACAAGTTGTAACACGGACAAAAATGAAGCTCGAACGACTGACCAGATGGAATTATACCAACGACCTCGGCCGAAATTCAAATTGCAAATTCAAACGGACACGTAACGCAACGACAGTAGCAATTAATTTCTAGCTTTAATCGAATTTCGGACATAAAAACAGAGATGTAAAGAAGAGGGGATTGACCTGAACAATATTCCTTTAATTGATTCGATTTGCAAGTAATTACAAGTCTGATTCGAATCCAACAGCAACAGGGACTTGATCCAACAAACTCAACCTCGACTAGCACCTCCGAACCAGCGAAGCAGCAATAAAATTCAAACAAAATCCATGACCGGAACTTTGTGTGATTTCGTATGTGTGTGTGTTCAGAAACGCAGAAGAAACAAAATCAGATGAGGGCAACGTCTGAAGGTCCCCTGGTTCTCGTTCGCTGCTGGAGAAGAAGGACAGGGAGGTGTTTTTTGATGGATGTTACGGCTGGGAATGGGGCTGTGGAGAAGATGACGGTTCAGGGGGTGGGGGGTCTTTGTTTTACAAAGCTGCACCTCCTTTAGAATTTTTAGGCGTTATTTTTGTTCTATATCTTTTTTGTTTGTGTATTTGGTTTTTGTGTGTCAATTTCCGGTCCCCCCCCCACCTCTCCAGCGTTATTTTTCCCCCCTTTTTCAATGTTTGTCTTTGTATTGTGTATTATGTGTGTATTTATAGTGATGGGGTGGGGAGTAGTTTTGGGGGGAAAATATTTTGGGGAATGTTTTGGGGGGAAAACATTTTGGGGAATGTTTTTTGGGGGAAAATATTTTAGGCTTTTCAAATGTTTGGCCAATTTGAATTTAAGACCAAGCCTTTTCACTTCCCTCTTCTTTTTGTTGTTCTTTTCTTTCTTTAATTAATTAAAAACCTAAACTAAATTCCTAAATTAATTCAAATTGTAAAATTAAGCTAATTATCTAACTATGTAAAAATGATCATTTTTTTGTGATTTTTGATTAATAGCACAATTAACTCAATATGATTAATTCCTAAATGCAAATTAAACCTAAAGTGGCATGAAATTAAAATGTGACACACTTTTTTTTAATGATTTTTCTATGATTTTTAAAATATTAAAAATGCATAAAATGCAACTAAATAAAGAAAAACACCTAAAAATCAATTAAAATTATTTTCGTATATTTTTAGGAGTTATTTTCATGTAAGACAAAAATCACGTGCTCACAGCTGCCCCTCTTTGCTCGGGAACACGAAGAGTTTTCGTGCAAAGACAAAGTGAGCGGATACGAGCGATTTTTGCCCATTTGAATACTCCATGGGAAGCATTTTTGAAAGATTTTACCGAACCTTGCTTCAGAGGTTGCCTACATATCCTTGGTTATAAAGGAATCGGGTCAGTGTAGTTTAGAAGTGAGTGAGATGGTAGAGTATGCCGAGGTGAAGAGCCGGTCGAGGTGCCGTTCCGCCGAGGTTTCGGTCCGCGGTCCTGCTATTACATCAAAAATCAAAACATGAAAAAGACTAGCTAAGCCTATCAACTACCAGTTACAAGATTCCTATCTATAAGTCTTCTGAAGCTTGATCTTGAGTCTTGAATGGTTCTTCATACAGACTTCAGATCTGAACCTTGACGCTAGCTAGTTGCAGGTGCTAATTCATTCTTCCTCAGCTTTCCGGACCAAACCCGGACACTACACGCTTTGTGACTCCAATTATGTCTTAAGCAATTCACATCTTTCTCTACTTCTGCATTTGGATTCCTTTTGCCTTCTTTTTTGTTTCTCCTCTTCTTTTATTATTTTGGATTGTGACTAACTTCCGCTGGTCGTCCCGGACTTTTGACTCGCATTATTTCTGCAAGCCTCCTTTGTTGCTGACTTGAATTGTGATCTGAGATATTTTACCCTCTCTCCGAGTGATGCTTGACCGTTGAACTTGAATGTATTCCTCTGTTCTTTAGGCGGGCTCCTGACTGTTAACTGCTGAAAAGTATTCCTTTGTTCTCCAGGTGGGCTCCTAACTTCAACAAAATAAACAAACAAAGAAAATTTTCTGCCCCAGTTTGGTAACTGGGTACAACATGTTATAAAATATTAAAAATTTAAAGTTAAAATTTGAATTTCACTTCCCTTGTTCTCCAGGTGGGCGCCTGACTGCTGAAGCTTGAAATGTATTCCTTTGTTCTCCAGGTGGGCGCCTAACTGCTGAAGCTTGAAATGTATTCCCTTATTCTCCAGGTGGGCTCCTGATTGCTGAACTTGAAAAGTATTCCCTTGTTCTCCAAGTGGGCTCCTGACTGCTGAAACTTGAAATGTATTCCCTTGTTCTCCAGGTGGGATCCTGATTGCTGAACTTGAAAAGTATTCCCTTGTTCTACAGGTGGGCTCCTGACTGCTGAAACTTGAAAAGTATTCCCTTGTTCTCCAGGTGGGCTACTGACTGCAACAAAATAGACAAACAAAGAAAATTTTCTGCCCCAGTTTGGTGGCTGGGTACAGCATGTTATCAAATATTAAAAATTAAAAGCTAAAATTTGAATTGCACTTCCCTTGTTCTCCAGGTGGGCTCCTGACTGCAACAAAATAGACAAACAAAGAAAATTTGCTGCCCCAGTTTGGTGGCTGGGTACAGCATGTTATCAAATATTAAAAATTAAAAGCTAAAATTTGAATTGCACTTCCCTTGTTCTCCAGGTGGGCTCCTGACTGCAACAAAATAGACAAACAAAGAAAATTTGCTGCCCCAGTTTGGTGGCTGGGTACAGCATGTTATCAAATATTAAAAATTAAAAGCTAAAATTTGAATTGCACTTCCCTTGTTCTCCAGGTGGGCTCCTGACTGCAACAAAATAGACAAACAAAGAAAATTTGCTGCCCCAGTTTGGTGGCTGGGTACAGCATGTTATCAAATATTAAAAATTAAAAGCTAAAATTTGAATTGCACTTCCCTTGTTCTCCAGGTGGGCTCCTGACTGCAACAAAATAGACAAACAAAGAAAATTTGCTGCCCCAGTTTGGTGGCTGGGTACAGTTGTTAGTGTTAATTGAATCATGTTACCAGATATCACGAAGAATTTGAAAGCTAAATCCCATTATCCAGGAAGGTCCTGATAACTCCTATCAATTACAAACCTAAGTTATATCTTCTAAAGGTATTACTCCTACTACATTTGTTATCTAAGAGGTCTTAACTACTTCCCATTATCTAGGAGGGTCCTGACAACTTCTAATTAAAAACATTTTTAACCTAAGGTATATCTACTGAAGGTACAACTTCCACTATATCTTGTTATCTAAGCGGACCTTGAAACTACATCCCATTATCCAGGAGGGTCCTGAAAACTCCTAATTGGATCCTATCTTAAACATGCAAACTTTGAAACAAACTTATATTCCTTTTGGGGTACATTTATGCTAAATTATGCTACTCATGATTGTTTTGAAATTTAAACTAAGTCCCATTTTCCAAGAGGGTCCTGAGAATTTCCAGTCATACCTGTTTGGGTGCTGCCTTTCTTTATGGAGGGTTTATTCGAAGCAAACGAAACTTCTGCCCCTGTTTCAATCAAAGAAAAATCTTGTTTGTCAGTTTAAAATATGGTGGTTGGTTTGTGGCCTTGAACTTTGAGGGAGATTGCTCCTTCGCTTCCCATGATGGCTGATTTCCACTCGAAGACCTTGCTTGTTTATGGACTAACCCCTTTCTCTGTTGTCCTCATCACATAAAATACCTTTTCTCCGTTCAGACTTAATATCTTCTATTTGTTGCATTGCATGAACTGGCACCTCCCCATCCTTTGTGTCTCACATGAATCCCAAAGCACGTCCATTGCCCCCACTCCGTGTATATGCTGTTCTTTCTTGACTTAACCACAGGCCTCAGCCTTGAGGTCCGTTGCTCTTTCATTTGTCATGATAACTGATTTCAATTCGAAAACCTTGCTCGTTCCTTGACTAACCACTTCCTTTGCCACCCTTAACACAGAACATACCTCTTCTCCATTCAAACCCCATACCTTATATTTGTTGCATTGCTCCTGAACTGATATTTACCAACCTTTGTGTCTCACATGAACCCTAAAGCACGACACTTGTCACCCCCTGATTGCGTATGCTGTTCTTTCTAAGCTACTTGTCCTGTCCTTGAGGTCTCCGGCTCCCTCATTTTCCATGATAACTTTGATTTCTGCTTGGAAGATTTTGTTTGTCACTGGTTTACCACCCTTTGTCAATCCTATCACAGTAAATACCTTTGATATGTTCTCCCTAACCCTTCGTTTGTTGCATCGTTCATGAATTGACATATACCAAGCCTTTGTATTTCATAGGGATCCCAAAGCATATTGATTGTTGCCAACTCAGTGTGCCTGCTGTTCTTTCCTGACTTGACACTTTGATGTGTTCACCAGATCCCGTTTTGTTCAATTGGAAAGCTTGGTGGCAGATTCTGAAGTCATTTCTCACTTGTTATGACCAAACAGACTCAGGAGGAGGAAGTAAACAAGACAAAAAGGACATAGTAGAAGGACAATGGAAAGAGATGATTCCTAACAAGAAAACTACAAAGTAGAAATCTATCGGATATGGTTACCAACTCTAACGACCATGACATGAACCTGCGGCCTATTCTGTAAAGCAAATCTGATGTTCAGCTCTTGTCGTACCCTTAAATCGTGAAACTAGGCTTCAATGCTCCGCTTATCCAATTTGAATCATAATCCTTATTCGACTTGTAGCGCCCGAAGGTTTTTCACCATCAAGCCTCTCTCATTTTGTTCTTTCTTTCAACTTACAGTCGCCTCATGGTGCCCGTGAAGGTTTTTACCAATAAGACTCTCTCATTTTTTATTTCTCTCAGCTCCTGTCGCCTTACAGTGCCCGTGAGGGTTTTCACCAATAAGACTCTCTCGTTTTCTTTATTTTTTTCTGCTTGGACCTGAGTGTTGCCCCTGCCATGAATCACCTCTACTTGCTTGACTTGGCGTTTCTTGAAGACTGATCAAAAGGTCTTTATTTGGACCATAATGTGGGCTTTTGGATAGGGTTAGAAAGAAAAGGTATCAAAGGCTCAAAATAATTCATCATGGGGTCAAAATTACAATTCTCGAAATCAGATTTCTCACAACAACCACAACTTCTGCCCCAGTTTCTTTCTTGGGGACTTTTGGATTTTTATTTTGGAGTGACTAAACCTCAGAGAGAGGTTGCCTACGTATCGTTTCGGAATCAAGTCAAACGTAGTTCAGGACATAGAAATTACTTTATTGTTGCGATCTTTCTTTCTTCCACTTTCTTTTCTTTCTTCTTTTCATTTCTTTCTTTTCTCTTTTCTTTTATTTTCTTTCTTTTTCTTTCATTTTTCTTTTCTTTTTTCTTTTCGTCTTTTTTTTTCTCTTTTCCTTTCTTTTCTTTTCTCTTCTCTTCACTTTTTCTTTTCCTTCTTCTTTTCTTTTGGACTATTTTTCTCTTGTTTCTCCGCTGATTTTCCTCGCTCGGGCTTCCGAATTTTGTTATTGATTACGAAAGAGGGGTACGAAACAAAATAAATGAGGCTCAAAAGGGGTAGCAATGGATAAAATGTTTGGATAGCAGAACAAAATGCATTCGTCATTCCAATCTCCAAAACATGCCAAGTACAAACTACACAACTGAACAAATTGAGGGAAACATAAGTAACATATTTTGATTGTACCAGAATTAATAACCATATTCACATATTTGCCTTCTGTATTTATCAATTAGGGCAACAAACACGGTGCCGCGAACGGCCCATGTAAACTTGGTGCAAACTTGCCGATGATGCATTTCAACAGTATTTCTTTATGTTCCCTCTACCCCTAGTTTCACAATTTGGGCTCGAAGTGATCTCAATATGCCCTTTCTTATTCCCTCGAATGTCCTCACATCTTTAACATTGTTTCATTGCTTCATTATTAAACTGACTTTTAAAACCAGGCTGAGAATTTTGCGTGCATGTCATGTCACTAGAACCAGCATGGAAAGAATTGTAAAAGGAGTAAGGAACTAGATAAAATGACTAGAAATGGCGAGAAACAAAGTATCGCATTAGACTGACGGTGAAAGGGCTAAACAACAAAAAAAGCAAACTAGACTAGAGTTACAACCCTAGAACAAACCTAGACAACACTACACAAGCTACTACAACGAGACAAACAAGGCAAAGTGAAAGGATATAAGGGTTTGAGTCACAAGACAATATCCGGATTACAACCCTGAAATAAACCGGACAACAGAAATGACAACAAAATAAACCACCAAAACTCCAATCTAGCCAACCAAGAGATGGAGCGTCTTTCCAATTACCAAGCACGGCATCTTAG